>JAEMWC010000883.1:332500-364727 GCA_016490735.1 Pachyseris speciosa
AAGCGCATTTGATCATATACACATGGAAAATGTGCTATATAAGTTCTAAATTATTATTAAGCGCGGTTGGGGCCTGGGGCAAGTTGCGCATGCGCAATAACAATTTATGAATTTTACATGTTCACCTCTTCGCACGTTTCACCAACATAGTGGCAAAAACACCGAAAAACCGTGTTTTACAAATAATACAATCAGTAAAAGTCCCTTGTTTGCGTTCGATTGACCCTATTCCGGAATAGGAATAAATGGAATAAAGTCGAATACCCGTTCGATTGAGACACCATTCTTGTTTCGGAATAAGGGGAATGTATTCCGAGCATTCTGCTCCTTAGAGCAGAATGCTATAAACTGGAATAATGACGTCATTCGTACGATCGTCAACAGCATCGCGACCTTCTTTGAAAAAACAAACAAAAATGGCGGCCGCTCGCAGCGAAGAAAATGAGGTTTTGCTCAAGAAAGGATACTCTTGGAGTCGGGAGGATACTCTTCAACTAATATCGTTGTACGAGGAAATGAAAGAATTGTTCCAAAACGTGAATTACAAAAAGAAACAAATATGGGAAATGATTGCTGTAAGGATGCAAAGCGGGAAGAGCGGCTGTTCACCACGGGCTGACCAGTGTGAGGGCAAATGGAAGGCCCTCACTCTTGCCTTTCGAAAATGTGAAGATCATAACAGTAAAACTGGGAATGACAGAAGAGAATGTCCTTTCTATTCAGAGCTTTCAGAGGTCTACGGCTACCGGCCAAACGTAAGGCCGTATGCCACGGCGAGCTGCTCAGGACATGGCGACTCGGTAAGGCGTCAAGAGTCAGACGAGCAAAACAAGGGAAATGACGAGGAGAGTAGCCAAGCCAGGAGAGAACGCAACGCGGATGCGGCAGGGGTCAGTTCAACCCCTCAGAAAACACCCAAGGAAACACGGCGTGCTTTGGGAGAGCGAAATAAAAAATGAGTATCTTTCGTGGCTACAGGATTATGCCGAGGAGAAACGTAAAGAGCAGGAAGCCCAGCGAGAGAGAGCTGAACAACACCACCGAGAGAAAATGGAGCTACTTTCTGGACTGTTGAATGTATTCAAGGACTCGAACAAGAGATTATTGTTCCTGAACAAGGGTTCTTTTCGAGCTAATGAACACATGCATTTGAAAAGCGTAAAGGTTTTGGCATTTACTTACCAATTCAGAATTTTGTAATCATTCATGTGTTAATGTCAAAGATAAACTAGTTGCTGGGACATGCATTGATATTATTTTATATCCATTTAAATGCAGTTTAAAAGTCACGAAAGTATTTGAATCTATTTTTATAACATTTGTCTCAATAGAAAACACATAAAAGAAGCCCCCCCCCAAAAAAAAAAACAAACAAACAAACAAACAAACAAATTTTAGACAGTCTAAAAGCAATAACATTTCAATTAATGTTTGACAATCTATGCTTCAAAGGCTTTCAAACAATTTAAACATTTCCAAGGTTGTTATTATATAGGCCATATGGAGAGGGAACTCTCTATTCCAGGTAGGCAGGAGTATTCTACATGCATTGCAAGGTACAGGTATGCAATTTCTGCCTTTGAGTTTTCCCATACGAGCCTGTGTATGATTTATTTGTTAATTTTGAAGTGTTGAAGTTAATTCTTAATTTGGAAATGTGTCTAAATAAATAAGTAATTTGGACAGTTTTGCATGCAATACATGTATAAATAACATGTAATACAGTCACATCCTAGTCCAGTTTGAATTAATAACATTCCCGACTGCCAAATTGGACTTGGCCTGTTGCCACAGAAAATTTGACAGAGAATTGTGTCACAAACTGTCAGTTTCATTTTGAGGAGGGTGGGGAGGGGAAGGGGGGATTCCACAACTGGTGTTTTCTTTCATTAAAACCAATCATCAAGATGATGGTTAAGAACATATTATCCATTACTACCCACATTTCCAACTCTTCCAATTTAAGATTTTAGCGAAGGTATTGCCCTTACATAGGCAAGCATGCAATTTTGAAAACGAAAACAATGAAAAAGAAAATTTGACCATCATTACCATACCTATTTTCATCTGAGGTGAAATTTTCCAGGTGTGTTTTAACTTGTTAACAGCCTTCAACATTGCTTACTTTGTTTGGCAATGCAAACTTTAGCAGACTATGCCGACTGCATTCAGTCACTTTTCATTGGAAAATAGTTTGTAGATTATTATGAGCAGTGAAAATGTAAAGCTTGTGGGATGTGGCTGGAGTGACAAGGATACCTCACAAATTAAAGGGGCAGTGTCACGCTATTTGGCAACCTTATAAAAAACTAGAAGGTGTCTTCGCATCAACTGAATTCCAAAAATAATGGTCTAGTTTTGTTATTAAAGACTATTTGAAAGTACTGAAACTGTTTCCTGTCGCCTTTTGCTACAGATGGCAAGGATTAAATGGATTTATAATTGAATAAATTGGCCAATTTTTTGAAGTTTTGATGCCGCGTCTTCAAAAAAATCCTCAAGAAATTCATTATGGTTAGCCCTCCCTGATAAAATTCATGTGATATCTTCATTGTAGCTTTACAGAAGCATTTTGTTTGAGTAAAGCCTCAAAGTAGATAGCTTGTAGATAGTTGGATAGCTTGTAAATAGTTAACGATTTCATGTATGTATCCTTTATTTAATTCTTATTATTGTTATTATTCGTTTAATTTTGTCTCTTAGTTTTTATTTTAGTCTTGCGTTTTATACATGAGGCCTTGGCTCGGATACCGAGGACAACCTCAATCCCACGCAATGACTTTAATAAATTGATTGATTGATTGATTGATTGATTGATAAGTAATGCTTTTAGCACAGAATTGACCTAAAACAGCAAAATCCTCGTGACACTGCCCCTTTAAGGTGATCTGGAAAGCTAGCAGTGACGCCATTTTGGTTTGAAACCTCAAGCATGTGCTGTGAGACCTAAATAGCTAGATTTTGGCTACGCTTGCGTGGAGTTGCCCAGAAGTCTTTCTGCCGTCACGCTTGCCGGTTAGACATGCGCAAAAAGGATGAGCTCTGGGGTGGAGAATGGTTAAGCCTCTTATTTCTACTGCGCATACGTTCTGCGCATCTTACACGAGATAATGACGTTTGTTAAGAACAGTGCTTCCTAAAACAAAGTGATCTTTGAACGGTTCATAAATTTGCGGGAAAAGAAAGTCTTTCTAAGGATTACTGGGATCCAGCGAGATAACTGGCCGAGTTAAAAGCATGGACGTTCTTCTCAGATTGACAATTCTTTCAAATTTAGTGTTTTTGTTCTTCACTTAGATGATAGGAAACGTCCATACATACATCATACAAATACAACACCTTTATTTCACCTCGGATTTAAAAGAGTAGCTGTATAGCTAATTTCTCCGAGAAAGAAAAATAAAAAATCCTATATTTTATACAGTACATTAAACTACTATTTACATAAGTAACAATTACATTGATGTTCGAAAGAAATTTGGTATATTTTAGTTCTGAACTCATTCAAGGACGTTAATGACCTCAGGTCCTCTGTTAGTTTGTTTCACATGTTTGCAGAAGTGTCGTAGATGTAAAATAACTTGAGGGTCACCGAAGCTGGCTTCAGAGGTGTCAAGCTGAACATGAATACCCTAACCTTAATAAATAGGCCCTTGTTAATTGATGGATTCCGTAGTCACTGCGAGAAATACAAAGTGTAATTGAATCACTGTAGAAGACGCTATTGTACTGCATTTTAGTTAAATAAGTGTATCAAACAAATACTCGCAACAGGTAACGCCCTGAACTAAACAAAATGTTAAAGATGGGCATCTTCTGGACGATCCATCCTCTGTATACTCCCAATGTAGGCGACCAAGAACAGCAAAGAAAAAAAAAAGCAAAAACACTGAACACTATCACTGAAGTGATATTTATAACACGAGCTGCATTTTGAAGATGATCGAAAATAAGTTCGGACTCCTCAATTAACATACCTGGGTTATACGACTGTCGATGTTGATAACAACGCACGGCATCAGCAATCGCTTATGGGTCGTTTTCATATAGTGTTTTCACATGGCTTCACGGCGGCCATGTTGGTGTCCCAAGTAATTTGTTTTGGAGTGTAGTTTTCGTTCATGCTTTGAATCATCCCTCTAATAGGGAGTTGATGGGAAGACGATATTTCCCAAGAAGTTCACTGGAGTGGGGTTGTAATCTGGCATCCCTCCAATTTTAATACAGGACTATGGAAACTATAATCAGTCAACAATAGGTATATGTTCTTCTGGCAGAAAAACATTTGTTGTCATGATTAAAACAAACAAACAAACAATAAAAAAAGAAGAGGGAAACAAACAATACTTTGGGTTTTTCAGTCACGGCATGCTTGTGACTCCGACGTTATATGAAAATGAATTTGCTCACAAAATGTTAAGCGACATATTAGCACAGGAGGAGGACGGTCAAAACAACGAAACCGGCAAATTTTATCAGCAATCCTCGTAGAAAAGCTGAATGTTGTGTCAATTGCTTACGCTTTCGTAGCTGGTTAAATACGTCTCCATTATGTAGAGAAAAGGTAGGTTTAGTTAAAGAGCTCTATTTATATATTTAACTCCGATTCACTTAATATTTATTTTCTCATTTTTCTTGCAGAGTTAGAACTCTTTTTAGCATATCTTCCCGTTTTCAGTTCAGTTTTAGTCCATGTTTTAGTTCCCTTTTTGTTATTTCTCTTAGCTTTGGTCGTTTTTTCCCGCCCCGATTAGCTTTGTAGCTATTTGCGGGACAAACTATTGTTTTTTATTCTACATCTACATATTTGAGTTGGCAAAAACTATGAAAAGTTATCGCGCCAACTATATTTGTAAAGAAACTGTAATAAAGTTGTTGTTGAAAGTTGCTGTTGTTTATGTCTTACCTTAAGACTAATCCTTCAGTGCTTCTCGTTTTGAAGAGAAGACACGTTGTCTTGAACTCTTCCCTTGGAGTTGTAATAGCGGGTTGGAGCCACAAGCTTATGCCCAATCTGACAAGCGTTTGCAACATAGGTAAATCAAAGGCTCCTGTGAGCTATTGTAGCTCATGGATGCATCCTGCTACACTAATTGCGACCTGCATTTGACAAGTAATGCAACCTCTTTCCCAGAGTATATCAAACTTATTATTGTGAGGGATGCATTCTCGCCCTTGACGCAACCTCCCATCAAAGAGAGCGCTGTGTGACACCCCGAAAAACGTATGACCTCAAGAGATCTGCAGCTATGTTACAGCATTGTAACTGTTTTTTACCACAATATTGAACTACTTTCAAAAATAATTTTTATTACTGATAGTTTATTTAAGCCAAAGGATATAGACTTACTGAACAAGATCGGTGTTTTGGCGGCTAGATTTCAGAATACCACGGCCATTTCATTTACATACCACTGAAGCTATTTCAGACATTTCAGAAATTTGCGATCTCGCATTCGATAAGAATCCAATACGAGCCTGTCTCATTTTAAGCAGTAAAATCGATCATATTTTTCTCCCAAAACAAATGTGTTGCATGTCTAAATACGTTTTTTTGGTAGAAAAGCTCTGCTGGTTACTTTGTTTATGTTTGATTCACTGTAGCGATGTATGTTCATTGTATGTTACGTCAAACACGGGCATCCTACGAGCCAAATAAACCAAACGCTGTAGAAAGGCATTTTTAAGCACCTTATGGTGTTTTCATAAGCTAGAAGAAGTTGATCTGTTCGGATTCCCTAGCTGAAGTTTTATTTGTCCGAAAAAGTTAGGGAACAAAATCTTCCTTTGAGAAAATGGAAGCTGAAATCAACTTTCCACGAACTTTCTAGGGAACTATTTTCTTTCCGAAACTGCTAGCTGACGTTTTTGACCGTCAAAAACAGCAATTACGACCTTTCCGAAAACCTCAGGGGCTATGATTTCCCAACTGCGAATCTTTTAGGCCACGTTTTAGTTCCGAAAATCCGAGTGCACCCTTTCATCGACGCCGAAAACCCAAGGCGAATTACCCTCGGATATCTACCGAAACTTGTCGTTGGGTGCCCCTGGTCAAACATAAGATCTAAGCTAGCTTTATCCTGATATGCAACAACACGCAGTACTCATCACGCGATGGGGGATTCAATTCATTGCTGAATGTTCCAATCCTTTGCTCAAACGAATTTAGTTGCTTTTGGTCCTTGTCTAAAGCTCCTGAGGATAGGGAATGTCTTATTTCCTTGCTTACGGTCGCAGGAAATTTATTTCCAAACACTCGGTGGCCATAGCATGCCTAGTTTTGTTATATAAACATATGCTTTTGGCGTTGTTTTCTTTCTGTTCTCTTGTCTTGAACTCCAACCGTGCGCTTCAGTACTGGTGGTATCGAAATAACTTGCTTTGATCATTAAGACATTCATTCCGCCCTGCTGCATTCTTCCTCTGGGTGACAAGAAAAATCGTCGATAGGAACAGCAATTTCATCAGCGCTTTTAAGATACCAGCGCGCAAATTTCTTCGATTTCCATCTTCAGTTCTTGCAGCTTGTGTACTTAATCGTATTAGCTTTCCACTTTCCAACTCCGCAAAAGTATATTCAAGAGGATAGGACGAAAAATCATCCCCTTTTTCAATCTTCGCATGGTCTAATCGACGCCTTTCATGCATATTCACTTCATGATACATAAACAGTCGAACAAGAATCTACGCATTTCTTTCTTTTTTTTTTTTAACGAAGTTATTTATTTTACACTCAAACACATGATACAAAGATGTGGTATTAAATTACATACAATACAAGGAACACAAGAAAATTGGAGTTACAAGGCATATGTACTACACTGTTAACTACATGTAAGCTTACAAGGAACCCCATTTAACACATTCTAATTATTAAAATACAAAAAAAAAAACTATACAAACAGTAATATTGTAATTAGGTGTCAATTTAAGACTTTGGCCCACTTCTAGTAAAAAGTGCTGCATTTGTTTGAACTGAAAGCTATGTGTTTTTCTATTTCAATCTTTTGATGTAATAACGATTTAAAATCAGCAAAAAGAAAACTGACTCTATTTATTGCTTTACAATAAATTAAGTATTTACCAATAAGAATGAGTAGTTTAGGGCTGAACCAGAAAACCGATTATTCAAGATACCGTACATAATTTCTTTCTTTCCTAGTGTCAGAGTTTCTTTGAAAATGCACTGGTACCAACCAGTAAACTCGGACCAGAAGGAAACTGCAATAGGACAGGATACAAATAAATGTGTCCCCGTTTGCTCCACATTTGTGCAATAAGGACAGAAAGGATCCTCGACTTTTTACATTTTGTAAAGCACAGCATTTGTGTAAAGTATGTTGTGAATAATTTCATACTGAAACATTGAAAGTTTTATTTCTTTTGTGGCAGCAAACGGTAGAAAATACATTTTCTGACATTCTCCTTTACTGAATCCCATTTCCATTAGTTTTTTCTCTGCCGTTGGCGGATTAGAATCTTGGTTATCGACCAGTAATTTGTGTATTGTTTTGCAAGTCATCTTATCAATGGTACCTAAATTAGTCGTATTATTTTGATTTTCTTCTTTAAATAATTCTTCCACTTTCCCATTATTGTAGAAGTGAGGCCAAAATACTGCAGAAAGTTTCATTTAATCTTAAATTTCTGTAAGAACTCATGAAATGATAGAAGCCGGTTCTTGTTTCCATCCACAAGGCTCGAGAGTTTAGTGACACCAGCTTGGTGCCAACTTTCATAGTACACGGACACGTTATTGATTTTTATAAAACTATTGTTGCGACCTTTTCTGCATTTACGGAAATGAAAACAAACTTTGAAAGAACTCAGTTGGCACTTACGCCCTGGCGCGCGCGCGGTTACAAACTTTGTTTCATTTCTATTGTTTCAATTTCAGGCGCGCGCGCTCATTGGTTAATTCAAATGATTTAAATTTTAATGGCGCAATTATGTTTTCTCGCGCGTACAAAAATAAAGTGGATTTGGGATTTTTGCGGAGTCGAACTGGCGTTGTATTTTTTCTTCGGCATTTAAAGGGGGTTTTCTAATCGATTTTACGGACTTTGAGGGCTGTCGGGAAAACCATCAGAACATTTTGGTCCTTCGAGCCGGATTGTAGAGGTTATTTCGGGTCAGTTTTGCAAGATTTTGGGTTTGGAGTGACGAGTCGGCCACCGGCGCTACGAAGTGAAACAAACCGGATTTCTGTTTTTCTGGATGGAATAAAGACGAAATGGACAACGAAGACAATCGAGACGGACAAGAAAGATAGGAAGACGAAATTGGTCAATTACATACGGCAGCTGGAGTGTTGAAACGAGAGAAAAAGAATGCTAAGTCGAATTTAACTCGGATGCTAAATCAGTTAGCTGTATTGGTATCAGATGAGAAGTATGATAGACGCAAGATAGTGGAGGTAATAGAACGCTTAGAGAGGTTGAGAGATGAAGTGATGAGGATTTTGGAAGAATTAGAAACTGTTTATTCTAAGTTACAAGACGAGGAGAATGAAAGGAAGACGAGCAAGGAAATGGAAGAAGTTAGCCGGCAAGTAGACCGAGAGCTTGGTGAAGCTCGCGTCATCATGCTAGCACAAGTAAATAGTAATATAAGTAGAATGGCGCGGAATGGTGGTTCTGAAGATAAGGAGAAAGCTCAGCGTATGTGTGAATCACAACACTTCGGTGAAGACAAACGAGAGGACAACCGAGTCCCAAGTGAAGAAAGAAGACCCATATGCATCGACTCACCAGAACTTTCGCATTCACAGACACCGACAAGACACACAAGTAATCCACAAGTGGGGGATTTGTTTAACTCAAGCAACGCGGTGAACGGACAACTAGAACGGATCAAGATCCCTGTATTTGGCGGAAACAAGCTAGAATTTCCCAGATGGCATGCTGCATTTTCAAGCTGTGTAGACTCGTCTTCTCTTTCCGCGCAGTTTAAGATGTTGAGGTTGGAAGGATGTCTGACTGGTGAGGCGGCAGAGACGGTTAAGGGACTGGGCTACTCTGAAGCGGCATACGAGACGGCAAAAGCTAGGCTGCAAAGGAAGTACGGAGGAAGTCGACGTCAAGTGCAAGGGCATTTAGAAGAGCTAAAGAAGATGAAGATACTTCGAGAGGATGACGCTAAAGCGCTAGAAAAATTTGCGGATGCTTTGGAAAGAGCTGTTATTAATCTGAAAGAGAATGACCGTCAATCAGACTTACAAGACGGAACTTTGTACACTATCATGCTCGAGAAAATACCAGAGAAATTGCTGGCTCAGTACTACAGATGGATAAAGGAAAATCAGGAGTCTGAGTCGCTCGAGAAGTTGAAAGACTGGATTGCAGAAGAAGCGGAATATCGGGTGCAGGCTTCTGAGATACGAAACGGAATCGGATCCGACGAAAAGGCGGGAGAGAAAACGGTGCCCTGGAAGCGAAGCGAAAACAGCGCTAAATCATTTGTCTCAAATAAGGGCGGCGTGGAACCGAAGGTTCAGAATTGTAAGCTCTGTGGTCACAGTCATCCTATTTGGCACTGCGACATGTTTAAAGGAAGACCAGTAGAGAGAAGATGGGAGACAGCCAAGCGCCTGGGGCTCTGTTATAGATGTCTGGGTAATGATCATCTCGGAAACTCGTGTCCAAATTAACGAGAATGCAAAATCGACGGGTGCATCGATACTCATCACCGTTTACTCCATGCAGACAGCTACCCCTCAAGATCAAAAGGACGTTCATACGGAACAAGTCCTCTAACCCAAGTGTCGACCCACGAAACTATAACAGCCATTCAAGAAAACCTAGAAGGACGACAGGGTAACATCAGCGCAAATCAGAGCCATATATCCCAAGAAAGTACAATTTCTCAGATCACGGAGGGGGATGCAAGTACTCATACAGCCACAATGGAAACAGCAGCACAGACGCGCGAAAAGGTAGTAGCTCTTCAGACGGTCCCATTGATACTGAAGAATGGAAACAAAAGACTGCTAGTGAACTGTTTTATTGACGAAGGAAGTGACACAATGTACATTAACGAAGATCTAGTAGAGGAACTGGGAGTAAAAGGTCGTAAGGAACCCATCACCGTTAACGTCGCGGACGACCAGCAAGTAAAGTTTATGTCAATGACTTTTCAAGTCGGATTGGAGAGTGTCGATGGCAAAGTGAATCGAACCATTTCAGCGAAGACGTCTCAAAAGATTTGCGGAGGAATGAAGCCTGTGAATTGACTGGAAATAAAACACAAATGGTTCCATCTGAGAGACATACCTTTCCCGCAGCTTGCAAAAAGAGGAATGACTGATGTCCTTCTTGGAGCAGACAATCACGAATTGACGACCACGATAAAAGAAGTTCCAGGCAAAGTCAACGAACCGAGTGCAAGGCTCTGCCCACTGGGATGGACAGCGATCGGACGGCTCGATAAAGAGGACGTAAGCGAGGAGAACCACACGGGACTTATCATAACCTTCTGCGTTCAGCAGTCTGAAGAATCTTCGACCTTTCAGGACGCTGATGTAAACGTCACACTGAGAAAATTCTGGGATCTAGAGCACATTGGAATCCTACCTTCTAAGCAGCAGCTCACTCCAGATGAGCAAACAGCGTGGGAAAAGGTCAGCGAATCGAGAATCTTTGACGGGAAACGGTATCAAGTCGCAGTTCCATGGAAAAAAGAAAGACCACTTCTAGTCAGCAATAGGCCCCGGCTGAACGACCGCTACGGCAAGTCGAACGCAAACTGGCTAAAGACGAAAAGACAGCAACTGCTTATCAACAAGTTATTGACGAGTACCTACAGAAGAACTATATTCGACGCATCCCACCCACTGACAGAGGACAACCTTGCCTGACTCCTCTACTTAAATTGAAGTGTCTAGTGGCGTGTCCGTTATTTAAAACGCAACTGGAAATATTGCTGTAAATTACTCTAATCCATTGCCGTAACTATGGGCCGAAGTTGAATACTTCTAGGCACTTCTGGAGATAATTCCATTCAAGAGAGTCAAATGCTTTTTCAAAATCGAGAAAAACAGCTAGACCTGTGATGTTATGAGTTTTTGTAAACGACATGATATCGGAAATCATTCTAATACTTTCTCCAATGTACCTACCTTTGGCTTTCATTGATAATTTTAGGGATAACTTTCTCCATTTTGAGTGCAATGGCTTTTGTAGCGATTTTATAGTCATTATTGAGAAGGGAGACTGGCTTCCAATTTTTTAAATATTGCAAATTTGTGTCTTTCTTTTGTATCAATGAGATAATTGCTAGCCGTTGAGAGATCGTTAAAAGGCCATTTTCAAAGCCGTAATTAAAACTGTCAACCATAAACGGTGCAACAGCATTCCAGAACCATCTGTAAAATTCAATTGTGAAACCATCAGAACCTGGTATCTTGTTGTTTTGGAACTTATTAAGCGCTTCGGAGCATTCCTTTACCGTTAGTAAGCCTTCGCAACTTTCAGCTTCTTCGTTATCTAACTTTTTCAAATGGGGAGACTCGAAAAAATGTTTGAAATCGTTTGATTCGGGATTAGTATTTTTCGAAAGATATATTTCTCTGTAGAATCTTTCTTCTTCATCCAGTATTCCTTTTGGATCGCACAGAACAGAGCCGTCAACTTTTGTCAATGACGTTATGTGTTTTTTTTTCTGTGATTTCTTTTCTCCAAGTTTAAAAAATATTTACTGTTCTTTTCACCAAATTCATACCAGCGTGCTCTGCTTCGCACCATTGCGCCCTGGGTTTTTCGTGCAATAATTCTTGCCAGCTTGTTTTTTTCACGACCATTTCCGCCTTTGTCTCTTCACTAAAGTGTGATCTGATTTTCTCTTGTAATTCATTGAATATTTGCGTTAGCTTTTTTTCTTCGTCACGTTGTTGCAATGCTTTTCTTTTCGAAAACACAGTCGCTGCTCTAATTTCCATTTTGACTAATTTCCAGAGAAGCCCTTTATCAGTTACATCGTGCTACTTTAAAGCGAATTCAGGTACTTTTGCTGTAATTAAGTCAACGTATTCTTTATCAATCAAAAGTGAATTATTAAATTTCCAAAAGCCTGGACCTCGATTAGCTTCTTTCTCGAAGTGAGTTAAGACTAAGCCTAAGGCAGAATGGTCTGAAAATACATTAGGGACTATTTTAATAGCCTTCAAGGACGATCGAGTATCCTTAGACAGCAAAAAGTAATCTAGTCTGCATTGAATTTTCATCCACGGATTGCTCCAAGTGTAGCCCTGCCCTCTGGGATTTTTAACTTGCCATGTATCAACAAGATCATAGGTTTCCATTAAGTTATTCATTTCCTGGATAACGTTTTCCTTATGTTCAACTGGTCGACCTCCTCGTTTATCCCAGTCATTTAACGGACAGTTAAGGTCACCACCTATCACCAAAGTTTCATTATTTTGCATAACTATTGAGAACGGAATTATACAGATCTCTAAGGAATTTAATTTGTTGCGTTTGATCGTTTGGGGCATAAATATTTACTGAAATACGCTTTACATCATCTATTACCGCTTCACCTGAAATGTATCTGCCGTTTTTATCCCGAAGAACATTACCAATCGAGACCTTGATTTTAGGTTTCAACAGAATCATCACATCACGGCTGTGAGTTGAGCGGTGGTATGCGAGCATTTTACCTCCCCATTCAGCTTCCCACAAATTGACAGTCTGTATAGACGAATATGTTTCTTAAAGAAATATTACGTCACACGTTTGTTGATGTAACCATCTAAAAAGGTGGTGTCGTTTGGTAGTCTTGTTCATCCCTCTAAAATTCAAAGATAAGAACTTAAGCTCCATTTGATGTACGTTTTAGTTACTGAAGTAAATAAACAAATGAGTCAGTGATGCAGTGTTGCAGGTGGTCTCGTTAGCATGAAAGCGGAGTACACAAAAACAAACAAATTTCCTACATTTAACGCTTAACATTACCTGTATTCCAAATGTCGGCATTTCTGTCCAAGACTTAACATGCAGTCCCTGGAGGTTTTAACAGAGGCTACAGCTTTATTTACTTTGAGTTATATACGTTAGCCACTTTCTATAATGCGAGCATAGAGCGAAAATTTTTTAGTTTCTGGTCAATCTACGCATATCTACTACCCCCGGAAACTTGCAAACCTTGAGCAAAGAGGACTACGAGGACAAATACAATACTTACCAGTGGAGGGACTGAAGAAATGTTTCATCCAAGTTTAATGAATAAATTAATCAGAATCGAGTGTGTGAGTGAGTGAGTGACATCGAGTGCCTCCTATACCTCATGGCATGACTACGTCATCCATGAGCTAATAAACCACTCATATTTAAAGTGCACCTAACCCCAAATACTTTTTCTCTAAAATAAATCTTTGGGCCTGTTCGAAACTCATTGATCCTTTTAAAAGCCAAATCGCGACTTTTTATAGGCTGTAAGAGTTACGAGATCTATCCATTAGGGAGCTTAAGCATCGACGACGAATGGGACGACGACGACGGAATAATGACGTCATGTCTAGAAAAATTTCACGCGCGGGTTTCGTTTTCGGCGGGAAAAATGAAAAGTTAAGCAAAGGCTCGGGAGAACGAAAGCCTTTGAAATTTCGTTTCAAAATGACATCGTTTAAAGTGCACCTAACCCCAAAAAATTGTTTTCGCTTAAATAAATCTTTGCACCTGTACGAAACGTATTGCGCCGTTCTGAGCCTTTTAAAACCAAATATTGACTTTTTATAGGCTGCAAAAGTTACGAAATTTAGCCATCATCTGTCCCACGACCGAGCTAGTAAGGGGCATGGGTCTATTCCTTACATGACGTCACAAACCGATTTCCATCGCATTAAGTCTTTGTAAACATGCATGCAAAGCAGTTTGTGACATCATGTAAGGAATAGACCCATGCCCCCTACTAGCTCGGTCGTGGGACAGATGATTCGTAACTTTTATAGCCTATAAAAAGACAAGATTTGGTTAAAAAGGCGCAAAAAGGCGCAGTGTGTTTCGAACAGGTGTAAAGATTTATTTAAGCGTAAAAAATATTTTGGGGTTAGGTGCACTTTAAGGACATTCAAACTTTACTTCCTCTCTTTCACGACGATGGTTTGATCGATGATGATGAATTCTTGTTGCTTTACGACCTTTATTCGTCAACTAACCCATATTTTCCGTACCACATATACCCTGCATTTGACCTTGACGAACTCGACGAATGTGAGTGCTTGGCCGAATTTAGATTTAGAAAACGGGATATTGTGGCTCTAAGAGATGTTCTTCAAATTCCTGCCATCATTGAATGTGAGCAAAGGTCTGTAACGGTGTGGAGGGTCTGTGTATTCTTTTGAGGCGGTTGTCCTATCCGTGCAGATATAGCGACATGATACAAAGGTTTGCAAAGCCAGTACCAATTCTTTGCATGGTTGCCAATAAGTTGTTCGACCACATATATAATCATCACGGACATAGGGTTACCGAATGGAACCAGGACATTTTAGCTCCAGTTAAACTTCAGACCTACGTTGACGCAATTACAGCTAGGGGTGCCCCATTGGAAAATTGTTTTGGTTTCGTCGATGGGACTGTCCGCCCGATATCACGTCCAGGAGCCAACCAGCGTTTGGTGTATAATGGCCATAAAAGGGTTCACGCGCTGAAGTTTCAAAGCGTTGCATTACCTAACGGTTTAATTGGTAACCTTTATGGCCCAGTTGGTAAGTGTAACCATAACTATGACCTTCTTTCAGAAAACCTGAAATTCCTCTAGTTGTTGTTGCAGTAGTAATAACAATGATTATAATTGTGAGAAAAATTAGACTGATCTTTTGAAAGCACTGGGAAAATTTTCATAGAAGTTTTCAACACGAGACTAGTAACACTATTTTCTTAAACTATTTTACCATATGTATGGTGCCCAATGAAAACAATAAAAAGCACATCAACAGGTAAACAAAGACCATGAATTAAACTTACTTGCCAACCGTAAAAATAAGTGAAAAAAGTTAACACAGTTTAGTCATTCAAATTTACGGATGCTCTTTCAAAACTCTTTCTGTCTTTAGAGGGGAGGCGACATGATGCCGGTATGTTGGCTGATTCCAGGTTGCTGCGCAATCTTGAGCGCTTCGCATTTAACCCTGCAGGCCAGCCCCTCTGTATCTACGGAGATCCTGCTTATCCACTAAGAATCCACCTACAAGGTCCTTTCAAGTACGGTGTTCTTACCCCCAGATGGAGCAATATAATAAAGCAATGAGTGCTGTGAGAAGTTCAGTGGAGTGGCTATTTGGAGATGTTGTAAACTCCTTCAAGTTCCTGGACTTCAAAAAAATTTAAAACTAATGCTGAGCAGTATTGGAAAAATGTATGTTGTTTCTGTTCTACTCAGGAATGCCCTCACCTGTCTATATGGAAATGAAACATCTGATTATTTTGATCTCAGTCCACCAAGCCTACAAGAGTACTTTTCATAATTAACTTTACATATTCAGGCAGAGTTTAAGACTGAAACCTTTCGTGTGAGTAATGATGTGCTTGCATATATTTATTGATAGGTAAACATTGACATTTTGATCTATTCATCTGTTCAAAACTATGATCAAGTACTGTTTAGTTCTCAGGATCAAAAGAATCCTGAGTGAGACTGACCGATAGTCTCTGCCACCTCACAGAATCATAAGGAAGTATCAAACTGTTCTGAAATAACACCTGCTCTCACTTCAAAGTGATCATGATATCAGATGTACAATATTGATACCCATTGTAAAGTGCTATACTAAATGAGAGTTAAAGAAACAGTCACTGGTAATTTAATTTTCAACCTTTCAAGACATACTTATGTGTAATCCTCAGGACAGTAATTTAATTTTGAACCTGTCAAACATACTTGTGTGTAATTCTCAGAACAACAAGGGTGAATAAAACCTAAGGAAACAAAGCCTAGACTATGAGATCCCCTCTTAATGTCAAAAGTGGAAATAAGACTTCTTTGTTGCTCCCATGGTAACCAAATCAAGGACTTAGTAAGAAACAATACACTGACAGTGTGGTAGTTTGTAAAGTAGGCAGAAACACATATAAAAAATACATGCAATATCCCTTGTCAATTTTCGTGGAACTGCAATGAATTCTGCATCTATCAATGTAAGCCTGAGGTGGGAGGGGGGAGGGCAAGACCCTAGGCATATGTGGGGTATTTGAGTTGGGGCCCACAAAGGCATTACATGTCCAGTGCCCCACATATGCAAGGGGTCCACCCCCTTCAAGCATAACATTGATAGATGCATCATAACACCTGGGTCAGAGTTAACATCACATGATATTGTTTTGTTACGTTAGGCAGTTTGTTATATTAAACTTGCAATGCTAAGCTGCTCAAGTTTCTGCTAAGATTGTACAACTTGGTAGGCTCCCAATGCTCTCACGTGCTGGGCACCATGAAACTGTGCAATATTTCTTACACCTTGTCCTACAACAATTATCTACAGTTATACAAGAAATTCCACAACGGTGAAGCAAGTTAATTAAAAAGTTATACCATACAATATAGGTTCCATTGGTTGTCTAAAATATAAGAGGTTAAGAACAACAACAACATTTATTTGTACTATAAAACTAGAGTAATTAACTGTACAACATTAATTTTAGAAAAGTACATTCAGTAGCTGGTCGCTCAAAATAACTATGAACCTAAAGTAGTTGCCATAGTTTGCTCAAATTTTTGGGATACTAGTTAAACCTAGTTGCAAAGAGAGTGTTAACATTATGCTTACCAAAGATCTTTGGTAGTTTGCCATCTGCAAATTCATACATAAAAAAGAGTTTGAAGTTTGACATGGTCCTGAAGCGTTAGAAGGTTTATTTGAGCAAACAATGACTAGTATGGGCATCAAAATTAGAAAAAGCAATCAATCAGAGTGCTTTCTACTGCATTCTTTGAAGTGGTTTAATGTCAATAAAGCATACAACGTA
Source organism: Pachyseris speciosa (assembly GCA_016490735.1). Classification (NCBI taxonomy): domain Eukaryota; kingdom Metazoa; phylum Cnidaria; class Anthozoa; order Scleractinia; family Pachyseridae; genus Pachyseris; species Pachyseris speciosa. The sequence continues at coordinate 349,462 of JAEMWC010000883.1, forward strand.
GCAAACATTAATTTCAACTGTTGAATCTTATTTCATCACTCTTAAAAGTGCACAATGCAATTGCAGTATGACAAAAGAAATGAAAGGTAAAATAATCAACCATAACAAACTTCAGCTGTATGTTAAACAGTGCATCAAATTAGCTACCAATATGTATAAAAACACAAACAAAATTCATGGTGGAAAAACCATTGCATTGCAATACCGTCCAAAAACTAGTCCCAAGTTTACATGGTCAAGATCTCTTGTTAGTGGCTTTAAGACTTTAATCGAGAATAAGAAGGAAATAATTTTTTCAGAGGCTCTCACAAAAGATTCATGCCTTCTTATTTTCGATTAAAGCCATCAAGATTTTGTTTTGTTGTTGCTGCTGTGCCATAAGCATTGCTTGCAAACTCTGTTGTTGCTGCACCTGTTCCTGCATTTGACTCATGAAAGTTTTCATCATGGTCTGTTGTTGTTCTGCAGCTTGAGCTTGTCTATCTGCAGCAAGCTCTAATTCTCTTTTCCTCAGATCAAGTTCCTTTTCCTTCAAATCATGATCCTTTGTGGACTTCTGTTTCAGATAATCAATTGCATCGTTTGTGCTTCTTCTTACCTTTTTCTTTCCATTTGAAATACCAGATTCATCATTCGAATTCTCCCTTTTCTTAGTGTCACCCATTCTCTCCATAGCCTGTTTCCTCACTTCTTCAGCAGTTGCCTTTTCCTTTTCCGCCTTCTTATTTTTGTCCATATCCTGTAACTCGATTTTAGCTTTCGCATTTTTCTCTCTCTCTATGATTTCTTCAAGCAAATTATCCAACTCCGATGTCTCCACCTCGATTCCTGATGCTTTCTCCTCTTCCCTTAATTTTTGAGCGTGCTTCGCGATCAACAAAGAGTACCTATCGCGAACAGCTCGAGCAGTGACTCTGAATTTTGGCTTTTCGATGGCGTTCAGCTCCTGGGCAATTTTCTCCCAGACTTTTCCCCTTTCTGGGCTTCGTGGTTTGAAATTGAACGGCTCTGAAACAAGAACTTCACGGCACATAATGACATCATGGTCCACAGTCCACTGAAAATATTTGTTCCTGTATAATCACAGAAAAATGGAATGTTAGAGCTAAACTTACGGCAACCTCAAACCGTAATATAATGAAATGAGATGAAAGTTTATCGCAAAATACCAATTGATGGCACCTTTAAAGGCAGGATACTCACGCTTTAATTGCAGTCTCTCCCGCGCCAGCCATGTTGAATTTCCTAGAAGAGATGTAAGTTCAGTTACGCATTCATAAACTTTGGTTAGAGACCACAAGTTCTGATAAAAACTAGTTTTCAATGTCCACAAGGAATGAAATTCTTAAATATAAACTTAACAACTGGCAAACCCCGAGGTTTTGCCATTTTATACGGATGTAATTACTTACGTTTTCAGGTGAACGCCTTCACGCTACAAATTCCGTCGTCGACGACTGCACGACGACGGCCTGTCAAAAACGGGCATGCGCAGTTCCTTGAAAGTGTCACCAACTGACTTCCGGTCGTCGTCGTCGTCCCATTCGTCGTCGATGCTTAAGCTCCCTATTATCTGTCACACGACCGAGCTAGTAAGGGGCGTGGGTTCTATTCCTGATTTTATGTCACGAACTGCTAAGTCTTTGAGTGCTTACCATTTGTCAGAAAAGTCCGGAATTTTTGGTTTGAAGTGAAATGCTAAGGTAATTTTCCGGAAAAATCTTTTCGGAAATTGTGGACAACCTCCAGAGGTAGTCTTCTTTTTCCGTTCGGAACGGAATTTCGGAAAATCGCTTACCATTTGAGTGAATCGTTCGTTTTTGGTCCTTTTGCGCCAAAACGAGTGAGTGCGCATGACAGAACGCCTTGCAGTAAATGGTAAGGGCCAATCTCATCCGGTTGGTCGGTAAATTCGGAAAATCGCTTACCATTATTCAACGGCCATTCCATCCGAATTTTTCTGACACATGGTAAGCACCCTTTGTAAACGTTAATTCAAAGCAGTTTGTGACGTCAAATCAGTCAATCAGTAACAGACCCACGCCCCTTCTGAATCGGTTGTGTACCAAATAATGCTTAGTTTATAGTAACTTTTGAAGCCCATAATTGAAAAGTCCAAACTGGATATAAAAGTGTTTTTGGAACAGGTGGAAAGTTCTATATTACCGGAAAAAAATATATAGGGGTTGTACGGTCCAATCTGGAAATCATTTGATACGACAAATGATACGACAAATTCCAAGGAGAGCTAAAATTAGCCTCAGGTGCAGTACAATTTGCTCATGAATCAATTTCTTAAATTTCTTGAATTCAAAGTTTTCCAAACTGGACAGGTAGATTTATTTCTTGTGCAAACACAGTCTACCTTAAGAGCATTATAACACTCTGCAATGAATCAGTGCAATTCTAAAAAGTCCAATAAAGAAATGCGCGGTTCAATTATATGATACTGCATTTCCTCGATTAGACGCTCTCCCTCGAATAAGCACCCCACCCCAATACACCCACACCCATCCCTCAACCGGGCGGGGAGAGGGGGCATCAGGTGAAATAGAGGGTTTGCGCGAGGGTGGGGCGAACCCCTCGGTATTTTGTTTGTTGTTTGTCACCTTCTATTAATTCTGAACTAGATTCAAAGAAATTTAAGAATTTCCGACACCCATTTCCAACTTTGCCTCTGAAATCCCTTGCCCGTTTTCAGACCTCAGACCAAAATGATTATATTTGTACCCTCAACTACCATACCCAGAAGAGCCGCAGATACCTATATATACGTAAGGTAGCACAAAGCTCCAGTGGTTGCAAAGAGTGGTAGAAAAATAGGAAAGGGTAAACACTTTCTTTTGTCATTAGAACGTTCTTCATTAACGCCACTGTTTTGTAGGTAAGTTCTCCCATTTATTGAACATTCTTAGAATGTGCTACACACAGTGTCTGAGTTACTCTTTTGACTACAAGTTTCAGAGAAGACATATATGTGCACAGAAGATCAACTAGAGGACTTAACGTTATCTCAGTGAAGTCCATATTAAATCATACGTGGTTTAAATAATGCGGTGTATTTTCGACACTCCAAATGGTACTGATCTTGATCATTCTTGTATGAAGGGTAAAAGCTAAAAGTTAAAAACCTCGCTGACTACATTTTAAAATCACTCATTCACATCCGTCGCTTGCATTTTGTAGAAGTATAACTTTACAATCCCACGCCTAGTCTAAACGTTCAACAGATTATCGAACATATTGTAGCTTCAACAGCGTTACAAGGTTTAGACCAAGTGTTAGATGAATATTATGCTGCCGATCAAGAAATTTCGCCAGCAATTAACATTTTTAAACGACGGGGGTTTAGCTGCGCATTGTTTGATTGTTAGAGCGGGTTTCAATTGATCATCGAAAGTAAATTGCGTTTGCGCTGGTTTTACATTGCTTCGCTCTGTGATTGGCCAGCAAAACTCGAACCACTTTTTCAACCAATGAGAAGCAAACCCAAAACCAATCGCGACTTGCACGCGCGCATTTTCCCGCGCTTTGCGCCGGCTACATGCAATTGCTTCGTATTCTGATTGGCTCATTGCACTGTTTGCGTCCGTTGCGATTGGTCAGAGTAATTGCTTTGGTTTTGGTTTTACGACACTCAACTGAAAACCGCTTTATAAAAAATGCTATAACGAATCGAGATTAGAGCTCCCTAAACTTAACTTATGTTTACCATTATAATATCACATCGATAGCCAAGGACATTAATCGGAAAACGTCGAGACTAGCACTTTTCACCGCTAAGCACAATCATTAGACTGTCAAATGCATTTGCTGGCTTACTCTTTCTTTCATGTAGCCGGTGAATAATGATGCTGCTTGATAACCGTCAATCTGGTGCAGTATTAAAGCGTAGTTATGGAAACTGGAACACAAATGGACAAATAAAAAAGAACCATAAACCTATCATGCCATGTAAAAGTTATACCCTCAGTTGCCAACTCTCACACCTTAGCGATGGTGTAGGGCGACGAACATGGCCGGCATGCCCAACATTAAGCATTAACGAGAAATTTGACATTATATACTCGACGCTTGAATTGGGGCTATTCGGGCAATTAGTCTAGATAAAAAAGTTATTCCTCCGCTTGATATGCCCGTGAGAGGAAATAATCTCATGCAGGCATCCATCAGTCTCGTACGACTATGGTATTGTGCGTTGGGTGGCAAGTCTGGCATAGCGTCGGGTGTGACTGGACAGGCCGATGCAGGAGTGGCAATCTCTTCCGCACTGTGCACAGGTGAAGTCTGTTGCTGGTCTGTCCACCTTGTGTAGGGCTTTCCTCCTCTGTCTCTTCGCTAATGACTGCTCAGATAGTGCCTCTTTGAAGCTGTGAAGGCCTTTTTTACAGTCTGCTTCCAGGTTGTTCGATCCGCGGCCACAGTTTCCCATGTGTTGAGATGGACATCCAAGGGCTCGGACTGGTGCTATTTCAAGACGACAAACCTGTCTGCTATGCTTCTCGAGCGCTCACAGAAACCGAGACAAGGTATGCGCCAATTGAAGTTGAAATGCTCGCAGTTGTCTTCGCTTGCCGCAAGTTCCACCAGTACATCTGTTGTAACCGGAACTGCTTTCTGAACCGGAACTCGAGTACACGTCATAACCCACGATACCTTTGAGTCATACGCCATGTGCTCGAAAGGAGTCAGACATGTTTAGTTTGAAGTTCTTTGAATATTCTTGCCATCGAACGAAAATATGGACTATGTCGTCTTTGATTAACTTCTACCCGGACTCGTCAACATATGTAAGTTTTGCAAAATTTTCGCGCTCGTATTTCGAAACCTATTTTTGACAGATTTCCTAAGATTAACTTGTATCTGTTGCAGCGAGTCTACAACAACAACTACTGAGATCGAAATAAAGGCAGAAACCAGTAGGGCCTGTGTACGTGAAACTGTTGTCGAATCTCGATATACACGGAGCCGGTATTAAGAAATTTGCAGAAGTGACTACAACATCTATGGCAGAAGTGTTGTCGTAGAGACAGACCACAAAACCTTACAAGCAATCAGCACCAAACCATTGTCTCAAGTTCCACTGAGACATCAGAAAATGGTCCTCAATGTGCGTGGGTATGATGTGGAAATTCGATACATTCCTGGTGTTAAACAAATTCTTGCAGACACCCTGAGCAGAGCATCTGTAACGAATGCTGACAGTGAATCTTATAAAGAATTCCAGGAAATTAACATGGTCCTGTCAGTGTCAGAGGAAAGGTATGAAGAATTTCAGAAAGAGACCAAAGTAGACCCAGAGCTACAAGCAGTTCTTACCATGGTGACAAATGGATGGCCAGATACGAAGCAGCAAGTTCCTATGGAGGCAAGACCCTACTGGACATTCCGAGATGAAGTCGCAACAGCAGACGGCCTTCTCTTCAAAGGAACACGCTTAATTTTCCCCGTAGGTTATGAGACCTGAAATGCTGCGCCAGAGCCACAAGAGTCACCTAGGAATAGCCAAATGTAGACATAGAGCAGAGAAGTTCTGTTTTGGCCAGGAATTTCAGTAGATGTGGAGCAAATGGTCATTAACTGTAGCGTGTGTGCAGATTATGCCAAGAAACAGCCTTCGGAGCCATTGAAACCTACTATTCCACCATCACTTCCTTGGAAGACGATAGGAACTGATTTGTTTGAATTTCGCGGAGAACATTATTTACTCTCGGTGTGCTACCGTAGCAAATTCCCAGAAATTACAAAGATGGAATCGTTGAGAAGAAGTGCTATAGTAGAAGAACTGAAGAGGCAATTTGGAATCCATGGGATCCCAGCAGAAGTAGTTTCAGACAATGGCCCCCAATTCAGCAGCAGTGAAGTCCAAGAATTTGCAAAATAGTATGGCTTTAAGCACATAACCAGTTCACCGCACTACCCAAAGGCCAATGTAGAGGCAGAGAGAGCCATTCAAACTGTCAAGAATCTATGGCGATAGAACAATGACAAACACCTAGCCTTGGAATGAAAAGCTTGCTCCAACCAGTCAGTGCCAACCAAGAAGATGTCTCCAAGTACCTGAAGAAGACCAAAGAAGATAAGAAGAAGTATCATGACCGACATTCTAGCAAAGAAAAGAAAGAACTACAACCTGAACGATGGTGCGAATGCAGCCCTGGACAGACTCTAAACAATGGAAGCCAGCAACGGTTGTTAGACATCACCACACACCAAGGTCCTATGTAGTGCAAGCAGAAGACGGCCGAAAGTATCGCCGCAACAGACAGCATCTACGAGTTTGCCCAGCTTCAGGATATGGTGCAGAACTGTCCTTTGATAGTAGTGCAGACCAGAGAAACCTACCCAAGGTCAAACTTGACCAAGCCGCAGCTCCAGCAGTGTCCTCAGCTATTCCACCCCTTGAACTACCAAAGGCAAACAGTCCAGAGCCTTATGTTACTCGAAGTGGCAGACGAGTAGTTAAACCCGATCGGCTTGACCTTTAAACCAGACTAGAGACTAAGAACTATTTTCAGCTTTTGATTTACTTTAGAATTCAAAGAGAGTGACATTTATTTCAAGCTCAGATTTTATGATTAAGTTTTCTTTATTTAAAGGGAAGGATGTGACATAAATGCTTAAATGACAAGTTGACTTTCACCCCCTAGCAAGTTCTTATTTGTTACTGTGTATCACGTGACGTGCACGAGGACTAAAGCGCTCTCAGCTTGTCAGCCATTTTGACTGTTGTCATTACATTACAATATGCCTCGAGGGAGTCAACATCTTGAGTGGTTATAAATCTTCCGTGAAATTATTCGTAGCGGGCGAAGCGCAAGACTCCCCGATATAGAATTTCGTATTCGTTACAATTATGAATCTTAAGACGAGGTCTTTCTAGTCTACGAAGTATCGATTGTCGAGGTCGAAGTCTGGAAAACGACTGTTTTTCGCTGATGGCGCACGAAGGTTTATAAAATAGTTAAACGATCCTGATAGCTGAGTTAATCTTTTGTCTCACGATTGAGTCACAAAGATGTGGATCGCGACGTTTCGACCGCTATACTGCTGGTCTTCATCAGGCGATGGTGTCGACTGGCTGCGTGTGAGTATAAGAAGCACCGTGGCTGGTGGTGATTGGTGCGTTTCGATCCTCGCTTAGGCTGTTGTTGATTGGAGGATTTCAATCCTTGTCGTTCAGACTAGAAATTGTTCCCTCAGCTGTCCGCTTTGGTACCGATCGGCTGTTGTGGTGTTTGATCGTGGGCATCCACGCTTCAGGAATTTCAATTCCACTGTCCCTGTTGATGTTGTTAGGGTGAAGTCTTATGTGACTAGCCTCTTTAACCCTACGGGTGTACCAATGTGGGTCTCGGTCAATAAATTTAACTTCGTCCCAGAGCGGATAATGTCCGGTCGCGTTGCTATGTTCTGAAACGGCCGAGGATTGGGTTCGAGGAAGCCGTATGTCTCTATCGTGTTCCTTAATCCGTTCATGCATAGATCTTCCCGTCTCTCCAATATACCTCTCTACCAGTGTTTACAGAAGCACATCTAGGATACCTCTCTACCAGTGTTTACAGAAAGCACATCTAGGATACCTCTCTACCAGTGTTTACAGAAAGCACATCTAGGTATCCGTTCGAATCCTCAATAGTCAACAGCCGACGATCCGTTTCACAATGGAAACTGAGAATGACAACTCAATTCCCTTCCTTGATACGTTGATTATCGAGGATTCGAACGGATATCTCTCTACCAGTGTTTACAGAAAGCCTACACACACTGACCAGTACCTAGCGTATGATTCACACCACCCAAAATCTGTAAAACGCGGTATTGTCAAGTGCCTGTACGATCAATCTAAACACCTCATAACAAAACCATCAGTTATCTCTCATGAGAAGAAACACCTCTCATCGGTCCTTGTTTCCAACGGTTATCCATTTTCGTTTGAAAAAAATCTTACGAATTCCAAGGGACGAACAACCACTAAAGAACCTGAACCCGAAATTAAATCTACTCGGTGGTTCTGCCATACGTCAAAGGCACATTGGAGGCTCTTCGCCGTTGCCTACAACAACAAGGCATACGGACGGTTTTCAGATCTGACACAACTCTTAGATCACACCTAGTGCGACCTAAGGACATTATCGATCCAGTAAAACAAGACGGAGTAGTCTACAAGACTCCCTGCGAATGTGGTAAGGTTTATATTGGAGAGACGGGAAGATCTATGCATGAACGGATTAAGGAACACGATAGAGACATACGGCTTGCTTGAACCCAATCCTCCGCCGTTTCAGAACATAGCAACGCGACCGGACATTATCCGCTCTGGGACGAAGTTAAATTTATTGACCGAGACCCACATTGGTACACCCGTAGGGTTAAAGAGGCTAGTCACATAAGACTTCACCCTAACAACATCAACAGGGACAGTGGAATTGAAATTCCTGAAGCGTGGATGCCCACGATCAAACACCACAACAGCCGATCGGTACCAAAGCGGACAGCTGAGGGAACAATTTCTAGTCTGAACGACAAGGATCGAAATCCTCCAATCACCAACAGCGTAACGAGGATCGAAACGCACCAATCAACACCAGCCACGGTGCTCCTTACACTCACACGCTGACACGCAGCCAGTCGACACCATCGCCTGATGAAGATCAGCAGTATAGCGGTCGAAACGTCGCGATCCACATCTTTGTGACTCCATCGTGAGACAAAAGATTAACTCAGCTATCATTTGAAACCACGATGACGAACACCTTTCATAATATTAAACGATCTTAATCCTGATTTCCATCGTTGTTCTTTCATCGGCTGAATCCATTTAGCGTACTTCTTCATTTCAGAGAGGTATATTGGAGAGACGGGAAGATCTATGCATGAACGGATTAAGGAACACGATAGAGACATACGGCTTGCTTGAACCCAATCCTCCGCCGTTTCAGAACATAGCAACGCGACCGGACATTATCCGCTCTGGGACGAAGTTAAATTTATTGACCGAGACCCACATTGGTACACCCGTAGGGTTAAAGAGGCTAGTCACATAAGACTTCACCCTAACAACATCAACAGGGACAGTGGAATTGAAATTCCTGAAGCGTGGATGCCCACGATCAAACACCACAACAGCCGATCGGTACCAAAGCGGACAGCTGAGGGAACAATTTCTAGTCTGAACGACAAGGATCGAAATCCTCCAATCACCAACAGCGTAACGAGGATCGAAACGCACCAATCAACACCAGCCACGGTGCTTCTTACACTCACACGCTGACACGCAGCCAGTCGACACCATCGCCTGATGAAGATCAGCAGTATAGCGGTCGAAACGTCGCGATCCACATCTTTGTGACTCCATCGTGAGACAAAAGATTAACTCAGCTATCATTTGAAACCACGATGACGAACACCTTTCATAATATTAAACGATCTTAATCCTGATTTCCATCGTTGTTCTTTCATCGGCTGAATCCATTTAGCGTACTTCTTCATTTCAAAACAGGCCGTTTACAAGAAAAGAAACGACAGTCAATTTTTTTAATTGAAGATTTTCAGACAAACTGTATTGATTCGCTCTTTTGTACAGTCCAGGTCAAAACAATCTCTCCGTTTTCCTTTATATTCGAAATTCTGCATGACCTGACTTCGACATTTTACGCTTTATAAGAGGTGCGAACCTCCACATTCACATTCTATCGACCTTGACATTGACATACTTTATTTAATGTGGAAAATACTCTTAGCTATAGTTCTCAGGTACTCCACTATAAAAAATGTTTCTCCCAAAGTGTGTGTACTTGGAAAGTGTGCATGTGGCAAAACAATGACCAAGATAAATAGAAATGGAGTAACTGAACTGATACCATACATCTCTGCCCTTGTAGAACCAGACACTATGTATTAGCTATGTAGATCCTATGTCATAAGGCTATGTAAAGGATATGTATTGGGTACATACAGTTCATATAGAGGCCTTATTCAAGGGCTATCGTATGCGTATGCCTCAACCATTTATTTTGAAAATACTATGTTTTTGCTAGTCAAATGGAACCTTTACATAGTATATGAAAAAGCTATGCAGTTTTGGGTGGGTCTATGTTCCAAAATTAAAATATGTTTGTCATACAGTCCACATAGGCTTGAAACACAAATCACATAGTCTCTAAATAGCATCTCGCAAGGTTGAAATGTGGGCTTAGAGCAATTACATAGCACTGCCATAGGGATAACATAGGATATGAAAAGGCTTGAACTAGGTATTGAATAGTACTGGGAAGCCATTAAAATAGGGATAACATAACTTTTACATAGGGCCTATATATGCTTCAAATACAATTCACATAGCATTTGATGAGGCCAAAATATGGGCTTTGGTAGTTGGTATAGCACTGACATTGGGATAACATAGCTTTAAAATAGTAATCTCATAGCTTTAAATATAGACGACACACCCCACCCCCATGCAGCTTTGGAAGCCATACATCCCAGTCACAATACATTCTGCATAGCATTTACATAGCCACAACATAGCACTGGCATACCACTTGACCACTGTTGTGTTGCTCAGATTAATAGGGTTGACTTAAAACATCGAGCAAAATAACCCCCTTTCAATATCTTGAAACATAAAATAATCAACTCAGCAACTGTAGGTTTTGATTTAATTGCATTTTAATAACATTGTCCTTTAAAATTCTACATTGATAAAAAAAGCTCTGCATCTTAGCGGAGCTCCGGCGGCCCGAAGGGCCACCAAGTGGAGCACCGGCTCAGGCGCACGCTTATTCCAAATGCCCAGCTTTTCGTAGGAGAAAAACACCCTGGCTTTAAAGTGAAAAAATAAGGATGCCCTTTAAAAGATAACAATTTAATTTGAATTTCCATAGAGGAAAGAAATTTTCTCAAAACTTTAGAGGGTGTAGGAATGATGTAAAAATTGTTTTCTCGTAGAAAAGGATATGAATCCCCGCGCGGACTTGCGACAAAATGCTTACAGTGTTGTGTTGAGTGTTGGGTTTTTCTCGCACATTTCTCGTCGGTTTATGGAAATTGTTGCTTTTCTGGGAAAACAAAAAATGCTCAAGAAGTCTGCTTTGGCGAAATAAGCCCCTTACCACCGGCCACCAGATTGGCTAGAGCAGCAAAACATGCCAGCAGAAACTCAAACGTGCGTGAGGCATCGACGATCGATCGTGGGACAGGACAAGCACTGTTCGTCGCTTCTACTTGACATGCACACAAAAAAACTTCCAGTCATTCCAGTTCGACTTTATGCTGTATTGGATAATTATGGGGAGAGAAAGCAGAACTATCGACCAGGCAGCAAGTGGTGTCACGCGTGTAAACGAATCTATTATTTGAATGAAGTTGAAAACAATTCTACCATGCACAGAAGAAAACGCAAAAAGGTAAGCGTAAATCCTATCATGTTATTCCTTTCAGTCACCGTACGTTGTAATAGCATTCTTTTCTGTTATTCTGTATACCAAAAAAATGATGAAAGGAAGACCCACCAGAACGAAATGGAGGTAGATGTGAACACGAGCTGTACCGAGATGAAAATAACAGACATGCAAGGTTATTGCATCTCATCTACTTTTCCCGTCTTTTCTTCTTTCATATTTAATAAATAACGGGTTTTTTTTTCTAGAATCAACAATCGACAAACTAGTGGAATCTTTTCAAATTGCCCTGTATAAACTTCAACAAACAAGTCCATAGCAGAAATTCTGATACATCCCAGATGCAATGAAAATGTTCACCAAAAAATATAATCTTGCGGTTTACTAGAAATTGCTCAACTGTTTTGCTGGAAGTAACTTATCAAAGAAAAGAAAGGAGCTTCAAGATCAGAAACTGGTCTCTCTACTTCACATCATTGCATACTTTTGGCAACATATTTAATTTAAAAATTTGGAAATTATTTACATAATGTTGGTATATTGTAAACAAACTTGTGGTTTCCAATGCAGGTGTCAAAGGACATCCTTACTACAAAAGGAGAGTGGGTTGTTTGAAGCCAACTTTGGCATTTCCTCACAGGGTATAACTACTGGACAGGTTCTAGGTTTCAGCACAACATCCAGGACAGTACAGCAGTTAAAAAGAAACTTAAGTAAAGGACATAAAGAATATGTATCTCAAATGAGGTCAGTCTGCTGACATTTCACAATGATTCACTACACTGGGTATAAACATACATCACATTTCACCGACACTTTACTGGTGTATATATCACCACAGGAGTGATTAACCAGCACCTCATACACCCTATAAACATGCAAAATAACATACTTTGTTTTGCCCAGAGATGAATGCAAGTTAAAGACAAGTGACTTCTGTTGCATGTGCCAAAATGACGTGTGTTGAAATTTAAAATGAATTTCAGGTCAAATTTCAGGTCAAAATTAAGCGTTTAAACTCAAGATATAGACTGCGATCTAACGACGGAATCAACTGCTGTCTCATCTGACTTTGAAAATTTTAACAACCCTGGGTGACCGTGCTTTCGTTGCTTCGGCACCTAAACTTTGTAATGATTTACCTCTGGAAATTAGAATGGCCAAAACTGTTGACACTTTAAAAAAAATTTTAAAGATGCATCTATTTAGCAAGGCTTTTCATTCTTAGTTAGATGACTATGTGATTTTTTCTTATTTACTTTTAGCATGACTATCGAAGGTGTACTTTTTAGTAAGGCTTTTTATTCTTAGCTAGGTTTTTTAATATTTTACACAATGCATGATATAATTCGTATTTTATCATTTAGTTATTTTATTTCATCCATCGTTGTAATGCGCAGTTGATCACCTCATCATGGAAACTGCACAATATAAATTCGTAATTTATTTATTATTTATTTAAATTATTTTGATTTGTAGTTTCCTTTGTTTCAGTTTTATCACAGGGAACCCAGACAATCTGTTTGTGTGACCCTTTGTTATTTTATAGTAAATGTATGGGATTTACCGTATGTTTCATGCTCTAGCGACGAATCGCTAAATATATGTATTGAACAACGCTAAATAAAAGTGAAATTGTCTTACCTGTGCTGTACTGTCGTCCTTTTGCCTCAATACTGATATTTTAAGCGATTTTGTCGGGTTTTGTCTTCGCCGCCGACTGTGCCTCATAAGAAACGAAAAGGGTGGATAGACCTTTGAACGGCTCCAGCACCGAGCCAGCGCCGAGGCGATTTTTGAAAATCGCATCGCTCAGCTTCCAAACCACGCAACATAAAGGCCGAAACATTCACGCTTCTTCTCGTGCCTCTCGATCGAAAATCCGCCCAAGCGGTCCCGAGCAAACCCTCGAAGAAAATCAAAATCAAGCGATCGAAATGCGTAGCAAGATCTTCATGTGCCAGCTAGAAACCGTCCTGCTGATTGCCTCTTTCTGATTGGACGCCGCTAAACAATAACCGATTCAAAATACGTACCGAGGGTGGGGAACCATAGGGATTTCAGTAACGTCGAACTATTTTCTCACCAGAGTCGGGTCGTGCGAGTGGCAACTTTCGGAAGCCCATAAAGACTTCCGCTCATTGTTCGCGTAGGCCAATGAGCGAGCAAGATTGCGCGTTGGTCCCGCGTCTTCTCAGTTTCCCGCATATTTGGCAGATGTTGTGAGGTCTGTTTCTTCCAAGAGATGTAGTCAACATACAAATTTAAAGTCACTGGAGAAATGGTTATTTCTTAAAATGGAAAGGTAACGAATCACTTTAATACATTTTTGTTATCATTTTGTATGTATGGGCTTCCGAAAGTCGCCACTCGCACGACCCGACTCTGGTGAGAAAATAGTTCGACGTTACTGAAATCCCTATGGTTCCCCACCCTCGGTACGTATTTTGAATCGGTTATTGTTTAGCGGCGTCCAATCAGAAAGAGGCAATCAGCAGGACGGTTTCTAGCTGGCACATGAAGATCTTGCTACGCATTTCGATCGCTTGATTTTGATTTTCTTCGAGGGTTTGCTCGGGACCGCTTGGGCGGATTTTCGATCGAGAGGCACGAGAAGAAGCGTGAATGTTTCGGCCTTTATGTTGCGTGGTTTGGAAGCTGAGCGATGCGATTTTCAGGGGAAAAATCGCCTCGGCGCTGGCTCGGTGCTGGAGCCGTTCAAAGGTCTATCCACCCTTTTCGTTTCTTATGAGGCACAGTCGGCGGCGAAGACAAAACCCGACAAAATCGCTTAAAATATCAGTATTGAGGCAAAAGGACGACAGTACAGCACAGGTAAGACAATTTCACTTTTATTTAGCGTTGTTCAATACATATATTTAGCGATTCGTCGCTAGAGCATGAAACATACGGTAAATCCCATACATTTACTATAAAATAACAAAGGGTCACACAAACAGATTGTCTGGGTTCCCTGTGGTTTTATGAGTATAAAACATAAATCCAACTAGTCTGAGATAATTTTGACCTACAACACATGCACGAAGAAAGTAACATAGTAATTCTGAAAAGAACAACTTAATTAGAGGCATTACTGTCACAGAAGTGGTACAAAAAGACTCTTAAAAATTATTTTGTAACATAAACAGGAGCAAAAAAAATACTTGTTTCGCCCCACGCTTATAAAAATACAAGTACCAACTTAACTGTTCTGACTTATTGTTTTACTGTTTTTCTCTCCCTGCAGTTGACATGTTTTATTGTTCTCATGATGGATGACTTCCACAACATACATAAACTGCACATACCCACAAACCTAAATAAAACGAAATTAATGTTGTCCACATGTGCACATGCTTAGCAGACATACTGGGACACACCACACATTCAGAGAAGTACCTTCTGCACTGTTTTTCTCATAGTCACTTTACAGATGTGTATCTCTGAATAAAGATGACCATGAAAAAATCTACCTTGGTGGCATCAATATCACCTCGATTAAAGATGCAATGACCACCTTCTTAGTACACATGAAAAACCAGTTTCTGGACTTGTCCAGACTATGTCTGTCCGGCTTCCTTCCTTCAACTGATATATTTCAGTTGCAAAAAGCTGGGGAATCAAAGTATTTTAGCAGAACAGCGTAACAAACTTCATAAAACTCCTCTGTATCTGTTCAAACCCACGCGCTAAAAGCAAACTCACACTTCGCCATTGTCTTCAAGCACCATGTGACGTTGAAGTTGAATTGCGCATGTGTTGAAGATCTCACGGCTTGCCTGGGAACTAGCTTGCTCAAAATTCAAAATGGCGGCCTGGAGTATTCAAGTTCGATCGATCCATTGAGAAAACAACACGATCCTT
>JAEMWC010000884.1:0-72500 GCA_016490735.1 Pachyseris speciosa
TCATTGCAGATTTCTAAGATCTAGAATGGCTTACTTTCATACTTGATCTGCTTTTTATTAATAATAAAAATTTTATTTGACAATTAATCCAATATTTACAAAGAATAAATAATTGCCAAATTATTAAGTTACGAACTATGAGAAAACTGTATTAATCTTTTGTGATAAATGTTTTCTAATAACTTTCACTTGCTATTAATTTTGTGGATTGAAAATAAATGAAATATATATAAGAAGAAAGCAAAAAAGCAAAAAAAAAAGAATTTGACAAAAAAACTAGGCTAAAAAATTGCTTTATAAAAAGTCTAAAACATCGTATTAGGTATAAAATAATGTCGACTACAAAACTGCAAACAGTTCTTGGCCCCAGTATTCCTGGTTTTGGCTAGTTCCCCAGAAATAGCGTTCTCAATGCCTTAACAAATATTAGCATGTACTTTTTCAATATCAATAATAAACTTTATTTAAGCAATAGGCAACAAATTTATGTTTTATAGACTTATAAACCACACGGGATGTGGAAAAACAGTTAAATTTATATTTACGAATAGGCTTGATCTGTACGTGTTTACAACTTATGTTATCATCTAGCTTGTTGGAAAGTTGGATAGCTTGTAAATAGTTAACAATTTCATGTATGTATCCTTTATTTAATTCTTATTATTGTTATTATTCATTAATTTTATCTCTTAGTTTTATTTAAGTCTTGCGTTTTATACATGAGCCCTTGGCTCGGACACCGAGGGCAACCTCAATCCCACGCAATGAATTTAATAAATGATTGATTGAACAATAACAATAATCGTTTTCATTGGATTTTGTATGATAAGTTAAAAGTAAGTTACCCTTTTAAGGAATTTTTTTCAATGATGCCACCAGTCGCATACACAGTCACTAAAAACACTAATTTGCAAAAGAAAAAAAAGCAGCCTTTGTAGCCTCCAACACTTTTCCTCTCTTACTGATTTTATGCAGATGCGATTCTAACCGCTGTGAAAATTATAGACGAGTTTTACTAAAGGAAGTTGAGGAAATGAATATCAAAGCTCAATACGCACTGATAATGACCTGCGTTTAGCTTGACTGTTATATTTTTTCGGCTTTGAGCAAACTGATAGAAAGAAAGAGAGAGATGTCTTTCAATGAACAATGATGGCATCCATAGTACCTGCTACATTATCTGAGAAGGCACATGGAGCCATTTTACCTCGGGATGTGTGTTGCTGTTTGAGGTGGGGGGGGGGGGGGCACTTTTCCTTAGAACATACAATCATTTACGTGATTGGGACATTGTCATAGCTCTGCGAATTTGCTAAAACATATTACGTTATACTGGAAAATCTTAGGGGCCACAAGATGAATTAAACAGCACAGCGCCGACCAGTCTCCGCTTCCTTATTCTAAAAAGACTTAAAACTGTTTTAGTAAACCGTAAAGCGATTTAGTGAACTCAAAGAGCCACAAAAAGCCTATCATTTTTTAGCTCTTCGAGAAAAAACTAATTTTTCTTATTTTTGTTTTTGACCACGTTTAACAGACGAACTCACATAATTATCTTGTTCCATTATACTAAAGGCAACTGATACCTAAAAATGTATGTTATAAGTAGCGGCAAAAAAACTTAACCTTTTTGCTGAGCCAGTGCATCCACCTTTTTTCCCAGTTCTTCAAGTTTCCGCAACACTGTTTTAAACACAAAAACTGATTATAGTAAATCAACATTGAAGATACCTTAACAAGCCACAGGTGACATATGTTTGTTGTCATTGACACCCAAAATAAAGTGACCTTTCTTTGTTATTGTTCTTTTTTAAACTATTTTTCCAGTGCATCCTCTCTCTTGGTGATCGAAAACCCTTTTGTATATAAAATATTCTTAGCTGTTAATTAACATAGATTTTTACTCCATGACTTTGTCAACGCACCTTGCCGTCCGCCATTTTAAAGCCACGTAGTTGTACCATATTTGGAATATTAACACAGGATACCCATGCTGGAAATGGACTCACATCCGGCGCATCCAACCGATCAAAACGTGAGAGATTTTCTAGTCAAATTCTTGTGAATTTCCAAAGAAAACGTTTTAAAATATCAGTTACTTATGACAATGATAATGATAAGGAATTTGTATAGCGCTAAAACTATGAACAATATTCGCAAGCGCTTTACATAAATTAAAGTTGTATACTAATTTAAAATTAAAATATTCAAAGGCACTAAACATTAAAACTATCGAAACAAACTAAAACCTTTCCTAAATAAAAATGTTTTAAGTTGCTTTTAAAAATGGCGAGGCTACTACTTATGAAAGTGATTTAAAAGTAGTGAAAATATGCCAAAAATATGCTAATTTTACAAAAGATGCTGTAAATTGGCTCACTCTCCGAAAAGTTGTTCAGAATCGAAAAAGTTTCTCAAAATCTAAAATTTCTCAAAACGTTGCGGAGTAGAATCTGCTAGACCTGGTAACCCAATCAGAAATTACAGGATGTTTGAAAAGGCTATAATCACTGAATTGGAGCTTTTGCTTCCCTCCCTTCCTGGAACCGAAAGACGCTTCATGGCTGAAAGTCAACTATCATTAAGTACAGGTGGTTTCTGGTGGTTTCCTTATTTCGTGACTCATTTTTCAATCGCATTGTTCCTTTTGGAACTATATTCCGTTAGATCTTCGTGAAACTAAAGCTCTCTCTATCTTTAAAGGCCGTCTATTTAACTACTTCTTCAATAAACTTATCGCTAATTTTGACACTTCTAGAATTCAAACATGGAAAAAAGTCTGCCCTCATTGTCGCTCAATTAATAGAATGAACTGTTGTTAATTATTAGTTCTTGTTTATGTATGTTTTAGTATAAGTATTTATTTATGGGGGCT
The DNA here is from genome assembly GCA_016490735.1 of Pachyseris speciosa. Classification (NCBI taxonomy): domain Eukaryota; kingdom Metazoa; phylum Cnidaria; class Anthozoa; order Scleractinia; family Pachyseridae; genus Pachyseris; species Pachyseris speciosa. The sequence continues at coordinate 2,876 of JAEMWC010000884.1, forward strand.
GACCTCGCTGGGACTTCGAGTCCGTACGTTAGTCCCTCATTTAGTGCTTTTTTTTTTTTTTTTACTAAATGCATGGAAGTTACTAAATAAAATAAAATAAAATAAAATAAACTTGATGAGGTGCCATATTTAAAATTTTGGTAACTTTGAACAAGCATCGAAGAGGCTCGCAGAAACATCCCAAACAGGCCTTAATGTTTCTTTTAATTCTATATACGACCAACTTCATTTTTGTGAAAGGGAAAATGTGGCTTGACGTCAATGTTTAGGGATTGCCTGTTGGTTGCGCGGTACCAAGTAACAAGTGATTGGTGTTAAATTCGATGTGAGCAGTGTGTATCTTGTGCGGTAAAACTATTCTAAAATTCTTATTATTGAGGAAACTTTGCGCCCTTAGGGCTCTAATCAGATATGATTTTACTTTATGCGCCTTGATTCTCTCCTAATTGTTCATACGAAGCTGTTGGCTGTTGTTCGTTGCTTTAAACTGTCAACAACGTACTGCTAACACGGTGTTAACACGGCACCACCATGTTGGACCCAACAATGGTGCTTTGCATGGGCATTTATAGTCCAAATGATACTGACTTCCTAAGCTATTGTCACTCACGTTTCAAGCGACCAGCTTCTGATGTCCCAAGGACAAACCAAATTGCCAAAATAATGGCAAGAGTCTTCATAGTAAAGAACATAAACGGAGGAAACAGCAGGTCTGATGGAAAGGGAAAAACTACACAGTTAGCAACTTGTAAAACTATACTACTTCGTTCTTTTTTGTACTCCAACATTACTTTATACTTTTCCTTTCTTTTCCCAGATAGACTATTTTTACCCCGCCTGGTACTGAGAAATTCATTGAGTATAAGCTGAGGCGGGAAGAGGATCTTGGCGCAAATTTGAGTTTCAATGTGTTATCAAGGGAAACCAAAAAACGAAAATGGAACGCAAATGCACAAAATTTTCGCCCTCTTTTTCCCAGTCCTGCGCATAGTCTTACAGAGGATTATTTCGCGAGTTAACACGGCTTAAGCAGCTCTCCACTAAGTTTTAAATACATACCAGGAATTGACCCGTATCCCCAATTTCCGACGTCTTGTTGTTTTTTTCTGAAATCGCCTGCCGATCTCGTTTTGAGTTCTTTCAGTAAATAAAGTGAATTAATTTTTGTTATTGCGAAAATTTAAAGCGATGTTTGGCTATTTGAAATCTAAAATTACAATTCATTGGAGGCCCTCCAAACAAAAGGCAAATACTGCAATCAGTCATCAGTTTCCTTTGGGTGGTCCACATTTGATTTCCTTCTATGCAAAGAAACTAGTGTATTACGCAAGAAAAACTGCTATATTGGTTGCAATTTAACTTTTTAAGAGTACATATAAGTTTCTGCAACAGTTGTTTCCCTTGCGTAGTTAAGTACAAAGACTAACGACCAAGCTACTCACCAAACACGTGTCTTGTTGAGTTTTCGTCTAGTTCAACACCCGAAGAAAAGCAAACCGTCCCAAGAGTCGACACTAATGGTTTCCACTTTTATGTCGACAAGATCGCTTAATGCGTATCATTTAAATTTCAATTGTTTGACGTTGCTTGGTTTTATTGATAGTGAGCATAATACTGGTTAAAGAGGTTGCTTGATTCTGCCTTCATATATTGACTTAATCGAATTTGTAATGGATAGTTGTCTCCTATTGTGGTGCCACCTTCTAACACTCCAAAGTTAGAGAATGCATGAGAAGCTGAGCAGTGGAAAATAGAGACGAAAAAAAAACTTGACCATACTTAAAAATGTATTAGCAATGCCCGTTCATGGCACGAGACTGAATGAGAGCCTAATAAGTAAGCCCGTTATTGCGATTCCAGTATTAACTCATTACTTACTAATTCTTTAGTGTGTAAATTGATCTAAATTGTGCTGAGAGCATGGATTCATTAACTGGCGCGCTGAACCTGACACGCCGAAAGTCAATACTATTTCTGCTCTCTTCTCCCAAAGGTCTAAGAAATAACTTCCACGTTTTTTGAACAAGAGTCGAACCTATTACCTTCTGACTACTTCTTCGGATGTTCTACGATAGAGCCATAAGAGACAAATGGGAGCTAGATTTACGTGTCAAAGGTCATGCGTACTTCCAGATTGTAATGAAAGATCGACCGTTAAAGATGTTTAAGATGCCTGAATAGTGTATTTCGTGAGTTTATTGAATGGTTCTCTGAGTATTACATAGGACGAGAGCATAACATTGAAGCAAAGATTGGATAATTGGTTTAGTTCCGGGTTAATCCAAAGAAGTATTTAATTTTCAGGGCATAACATAAGGTGACAGCCTTTTTGTACATGTAGGTGAAACACATATATCAGACATCCATATTCCCTTACGTCTTTTTGTACTCTGTGAAGGGAATTAAAATGAGCAAATTTGGGTGATACAAAGGTCCATTCTGCTGTTAGTTGAAAGTACTTTAACACAACATAAATGCGTAATTGTGGGTGATACGTTTTCTGTCCCTTATGACAGTTTGAAGGGGTCTTTTATTATTAATATTATTATTATTATTATTATTATTATTATTATTATTATTATTTTATTATTTAAAAAACCCTCTTAAATTTTAAGTTTAACTGTGGTTGGCTTGAAAACTCGGCGTGAATGCACCTTCCATTTAATTATACGCAAAGGAAATGCATCAACAGTTCAATGGCGCCCTAAACCCTTCCCCTGGGAAACGCTCAGCCGTCATCGATTTGATAATGGCTTCTTGTGAGAGGCCACACCTAATATTGGAGCTTTGCAACTTGGGCAATTTTGAAAACTATGAAAGCACGCTTGGAAGTGATTCATCGGCTACATGCGATTTCATATACTAATGATAAAAGTAGCCGTTTAGAGGCGAACATGCGATTAAATCTCACCGAAGCTTGTTTTCTTTGGCGAAGGGAAACGGTTAAGTTACCTAAAATCCGGTCACGAGTCGTAGAATGTTCAAACCTTTGCAGTGAAATCACTAGCCGTAAAACTTCAGGTTTTGGACATCACATGAAGTCGTTTCAGTGGTCTATATAATTACAGAAATTGGCCTGGTTATAAACATAGAAAATAGAACATAGCCTGTTTATAACTGTTGTGTTTGATTTGTTTCGTAATAACGGCTTCGAGACGGAAGACCTTCTTCAAAATGTACGCGGCAGATGTGAAGACAAATTTGCGTAATGTTATAACTTTAGTTAGTAAAACAAAAAACTAAAAACAAAAAACAAAAAAAAATGTAACGAACGAAAATGCTATTATCTGTATCGGGAAAATATTCGGTTCATTGACAATTATACAATTTCAATTGACTGAACCTGCGTATTACCCACAGCCCGTACTTTTGATAATTTTCTCTGACAAAACTTCGTTTGTGCCTGACATATTGGTCAGGCACAACCAACATGGCCGCAGATAAACATGGCCGCCGATAAAGGAAATAACTTAGTAGTTCATAAAATCAATATCTAATAACAATATTAATAAATAATAATTTAGAATTTATATAACGCATTTTCCATGTGTATATGATGAAATGCGCTTTACGAGCAGATGGAATTAGAATTTGGAAATGTTGGTTTTTGTGGAGAGGGGAAAACTGGAGAGAGCCCGGAGAAAAACCTCTCGGAGCAGAAAAGAGAACCAATAAGAAACTGCTCCCCTGTTTCTCTCAGAATTGTTGAGCATGGACTTATAATATCGAAACGACAATATCAGTATCAATATAATTAAAAGCTAAAGCGTTAAGATTTCTTTTGCAACACATTACTGTATTACGATTTGTACTTCGGACATTCCATTCATCATCATCATCCTCATCATCATCATCGTGATATCATCATCATTATTATTTAGCGATTATTACGTACTCGCGAAAATTAGTAAGAATAAGTTATGTAAATTTATTCGTCATATAGGCTTTTTCACCATTCCATTCATCATCATTATTATCATCATCATCATCATTAGCAGCAGCATCATCATCAGCATCGTGTTATCATCATCATTATTATTTAGCGAGTATTAAGTACTCGCGAAAATTAGTAAGAATGACTTATGTAAATTAATTCCTCGTACAGGCTTTTCCGGATTAAAAGGTGAATAAAAGCTTATTAAGCTTTTACAATGGGCCATTTAGTTCTCCTTTTAACAAGGTGTTGTTAAGTGAGACCGTTAAAACTGTTTACTTTTCCTATGGTCCCTATAAACGACAAATTCACAGAAATTTCCAAGCCTCTCTTGTACTAACGGTGACTTTCTCTCAGTCGACTCAGCTACTTTCATTGTAAGGAAACCATGCAGCGAAAACTAGGGAGCGCGTAACTGGTAATCTTTCTTTCGGATGGCGCTCTAATCGTCATGGCAACAGCAGGTCAATTGTGGATGTTGTTTCTCTTCTGACTTTACAGTCAAATCCCTCCAATGTTAGGTTTCCAAATTCTTGATACACGTGAAATGCAAGAGGGCCTTACATGTACATAAACGTGACATAAACCCTTAGCAAATCATTTTTGAAAAAGGAATTTTAAAAGTATCGTTTTACTTTGCACCGCAACGAAACTTTAGTAATATTATACATGAACGTACATTTTAATGGACTAGAAAATTTCTGATCACTTTACAGACATTTAATGACAATTGTTTTATTTCTGCCACTGGTTAGCCCTCTAGAACGCTTAATTAAGAGGTTTCGCAAATAGAACACTTATTAAACGATAATGTCTTGCAAATTAAATGGTCTTTACGGGTCTTGTGAGCTTAAAGAAACGAGGAAATCGTGAATTTAAATACGCTTCGGTTCTTTTATTCTCCTCAAATCGAGAGATTAAATAATCGTGAAATACAGCTGCCGAACTGAATTTTCGCCAAATGAAGTACACACGGAAATAAGAAAGAATAAGGTAGCAATTTATGTCCATTAATCTCAATTCTGTGTTTTTCTCGATTCAGTTTATAATTAAAAGTCTGTATAGGGTAACTACCTCTGACAGGCAGAATTTTTTCAGAAACGTAACGCAAATCACTGTGAAATAACATCACATCCTAATTAAGGGGATGTTAGTGACATAATTTGAAATCGCGTCTAAATGTTCATTTTAAAGGTACAGAGTCATCTGGTTGGTAGTTAGCTCTGTCCACATTGCCCCTCGTCAAAGCAAGAAGATGAATTCAAGCGCAATTTCACCGAGCCAGTCTACAGAAACCACGTGTAAAATAGATCTTTTTCTTGGTGGAAGACTTGGTCCCATTACAACAGAAGCTTCCGCGGTGCTTTTAGTAATAGCAGTCGTAAACATAATAACTTGTCCCTTTACCATTGTCTCAAACGGTCTTGTCATCGTTGCTGTAAACAGCAAGCCGCGACTACAAAGCAAATCTAACCTCGCACTTGCCTGTTTAGCAACCACAGACTGGATAATGGGAGTACTTGGGCAGCCTCTTTTCATCGCTTGGATAATAATAATCTTACATGGACATGCTTCCAACGGAAACTGCTTTGTAATGATTCTATCAAAGTCTGTTATCAGAATACTGGCTTTGGCATCAGTGATTCACCTAGCTTTGTTGAACGTAGAGCGATACATAGCCATAAAACACGCATTTAAGTACATACATATATTTACAAAAGCTCGCACAATTCGTTCGTCAGCGTTCGTGTGGATCACAACCTTACTATTAACGATACCCTTTGCCGTTGTACACAGTTCATTTTACATCTCTATGAGCAATTTCCTCGTGCTCTTATCTATGGCAGTTATCATTTTCTGTCAGTTGGTGCTTTACTTCGAGACTCGTCATGAAAACCAAATGGCCGTTCAGCAAGTTTCAGTGGAATCCAGACGAAAATTCCTGGAAGAGAGAAAGGCCTTAAAGTGACAACTTCTGTACTTTTTACCTTGCTGTTGACCTACGCCCCTATAATTCTCGCTCGAGTACTTGGAGGAACAGCTGTTATCAGCACAGTAAATATTATGCAGATTGTTTTCTTTTCAGCAATCTCTATGACAATTCTAAATTCTGTCATTAACCCAATAAGTTACTGTCTTAGTATACGGCATTTTCGTGTGGCGTTTATGGAAATTATTTTCAGACAGAGCAACAGAAAAGCTGAAGAAAATGAGAATCAATATGTTGGAAAATTGGAAACTGTGTCATCGCTTGAAGAAGGGCTTAGAAGATAAAACTTCAACCGGTCAATGGATAGACTTTGAGTTAACTGATTAGAACAAGTTGGATCCTTTTTGGTAGGAAAATCATTGAAGCATTTTTATAATAACTAACATCGACAACAATTTGCCAACAGGGAAAACAATTGTACATAAGTTTACTAATTTGCTTTATTAAAATGGAGGTTTAAACTGGTATTTTTGAATTTTGACAATTTGTAAGGAAAGTCTTTCTCCGTTAAAATACGATTTTCTAAACCACTTAAGAATACTCCCAACTAATATATTGAAAACCATCTTGGGTTTATTCAGTGCCTATATGGCCTAGTTATACATGATATGGCAAAGAGCATGCTGGATCAAGTTTCTGGTTAAACGAATTTAATATCACACATAAGACCTGAATCTGTTGCTTGATGAAAACATTGTTCAGGTTGATCTTTACGTGTTATCGGGATAAGGACCGCAGAGTTAATAGTTAATAGTCCATGTGCGACAAATTACCTGCACCGCACCATGCTCACCTAGTCTTCAAAAATGAAAGATCAATATTTCCTCTAGACTCTTACGGCTTTTCGTGGTTACGTTGCTTGATGAAGGGAAAGGCCGCAGATCGACATGTGTTGATTTGAATGGATAGGGATAATAAAATGCCGGGCTACTGGTTTGGATGCGTCTTCGGCAATGAGTTACTGGCAAAGACAAACGCGCAGATAAATAGACAGAATTAAGTATTAGTCGTTATAATTATGAAATACGAGCTTCAGATCATTTTATGATGTAGTTTCACTGAAAAGTAAAAGCTATCCCTCCATGACAGGAACGATGTTACCAAGAAGAACTCGCGAACCGAGAAGAAGTGAAATTGTATCTGGAGAACCAACATATCCTGTGATCGCACACATACACACACACAGCACACACAGTTTTTTTTAGGAGCCAACACCCTTTTAGTTTTAATTTTTATTTCATGTAAACTTATTTTTTCTCAAGTATAAGGGTCAATAAAGTTGTTGTTGTTGTTGTTGTTGTTGTTGTTGACTATTACAGGCAAATATACTTGCAAGCTATTGACTTGATGATGAACGCTATTGACCAGCGTTTTGACCAGCCAAGCTTTGATACGTATGCGAAGATGGAGTCTCTCTTAATTAAGACCCTCAATTCGCAGGGAAATCCGAAGAGCTAAAGTTTAACTGCCCAGATGGAAATTTTACAAGTGCTGCTAAAGGATGGTGATTATTCGTGTTTTGACGACATCATAGTAAAAATTAAAGAGCTACCCAGAACGGGAAATGATAAAATAAATCCGAGATCACGTTATGTAAGCTGATTTCTCGTAAATCCGGCAACCAGTGCAACCGGTGAAAGATCCTTTTCGACTGCCCGGAGGCTAAAAACATGGCTACGTTTAAGGATGAACCAGAAACGATTTAGTAACCTGACCGTTTTAAACATACACAGAGAAAGAACTGACAGGCTTTTCACCATTGACATCGCAAACGAATTTACTGACCGCAACAAAAACAGAAAGTGTAATTTTGGCACTTTTCAAGTATATGATGTACAGTAACTTTAATATCATTCACTTAATTATTTCCAGTTACAGTTTTGTTAAATTTCAGGGAGTGGGAAATATTTTGAATGAATAATTAAACAATTATTGAACTCGGCTTTTGTATGATATGAAGATATGATGATATCGAAAGGGTGTTATCCTCCTCAAGCCTTCGGCTTCGGCGGATAACACCCTCCTCGATCTGCATAATTCTTCATATCATACTCAGCCTCGTCCAACAACTGCTAATTATACAGCGTTGAGTTGAAGGCAGCTCAAGCAAAATCGTTGGATTTCTGGCTTATTTATAGTAATTAAAGGTTGATATCAGTAGTATAACAGTCTATGATATTTCAATTTAGTGATGGTGAATTTTGAGACCCGATAGCAACATCACTGAAGATGTGGAAAAAATTAATAGTTTTATCGTTATAAAAGCGTTCTTCGTCACTTTAGAGAAATTAAATAAAAATTTCCAAGCACCCCCCCCTAAATTTCGTCCTCGTGTTCTTCTTTAGCCCCCCCCCTCCCCACCCCCTTCAAAAACTTGCTGCGCGGTTCCAACGGCATCTTTCTCAACATCACGTAGGTGATGTCCATCTTCTCTATGCAAGCCATGCACAACCCACAATTCTTCGATTCGCTCTGACGAATCGCTAATGCTCGAATCGTCAGCTTTTTAAATCTCTTTACGGTGGTCAATTTATATTACCTACTCCGTTCATAAACCAGAGTTTCGTGTTTCACTCTCCCACCAACGCACCACCACCTAACCCCCTATATTCTTAAGTTCAAAGTCCTTTCAGATTAAGATCGCGGATCAACAAAATATGAACAATGCAAATGTTTATTCGAAATTTATTGGAAGAGGAGCAGAATTCAGTCAAGTAACAAACAGAATTTTTTTTTTTACAATTTTGATGTTCATGTTCGTAGAAAAGACAAAACGGAGTACGAACCTGACAATTTTTGATAAGTCAACATCTATCGGTAGCTCCTGGTATCGTCGGTCTATGTAATTGTCATTGTACTATGCGTGGTCCATTTCAACAATAACTCAGAGGGGACTTCCGAAACCTCTCTGTGGTAAAGGTGACCTTCTTTGCTTTGCACTAATTACTACCACTTTAACGACGAAAAGCCACGTGAAACCAGGGAGCGCGTAATGATAACTCGTGCTATTTCTCTCGGGAAGCGTCCAACTGTAACGTTTGCCAAAAGACCAGGAAATCGTCATGGCAACAGCGTGTCGATCATGGATGTTGTTTTGTCTCGTAAGTACCTATTCAAATCCTTCCAATGATAGGTTTCCAAGATTCTTGATACACGTAAAATCATCGCAGGCCACACGTAAACGTAAACGTTATGGACTCGCCCATTCTCTTCACTTTACAGGGAGGCTGTTGAATAAAATGTTATTTTATTTACGTTGCCTTTTACTAGAACGATTAATTAAAGCGTTTCGCAAATTGACTATTTTTTTACTGGTCTTTGTGAGATTATAGAAATGATGAATTCCCGAAATGAAATAATCTTAGGTTCTCTCATTCTCCCAAAATCGTGAGATCGAATACTCGGGAAAAACGGCTGCCGGATATTCGCTAAATGACGAAAGTAACGGAGTAAAAAAAAAAAGGTGGCATTTTTTTCCCTTTTTCTGATAATTCGGTGAAAAGGCAAATTCATAAGATCTAGGAAAGGCAACTTCAATTAGCAGCGTATCGATCATGGATATTGCTTTTTCTCGTGAGTACATGGTCAAATATCCCTTCAATGATAGGTTTCCAAAATTACATTAAAGGTATTGACAATTTAACAACTTTTAAATCAAAACCTTAAGACCTATTTTTTTTAATATTGCTTTAAAAAAATTAAGTTTAATCTAAATTTCATTTTTTTAATTCATTTTTTTTACTATCGTGTGAATATTGTATAAAGCGCATAGAGCTGTTGTATATGCGCTATATAAAAAAAATGTGTATTTATTATTAAGATTCCTGATACCGGTAAAATTCTCGCAGGCCACACGTAAACGTAAGAGCTATGGACTCGCTCATTCTGTTCACTTTACAGGTAGGCTGTTTAATGAAATTTTATTTTATTTACGTCGCCTTTTTACTAGTCCAAAAAAAAAAAGAAAAGAAAAAAAAAGAAAGAACGGTTAATTAAAACGTTCCGCAAATTTTTGGACGGATCGTTGTGATATTATAGAAATGATGAATTCCCAAAAGGAAATAATCCTAGGTTCTTTTATTCTCCCACAATCCGAGAATACTCGGGAAAAAAACAGCTGCCGAATATTCGCTAAATAGCAAAAGTAACTGAGTAAAAAAGAAAGTGGCATTTTTTCCCTTTCTGATAATTCTGTGTTTTTCTCGATTGTTTCAAAGTCTATGAAAGGCAACTTTCTGTGACAAGCACAATTTTCTCAGAAACATATCATAAATCACTTATATGAAAATGACATCCTTATTAAAAAGGGATCTGCACAGAAGGAACATCACAATAAGTTTAAAATCGTAGTTTAATATCGAAAACTTAAAAGGGATCAAAACCAAATAATTTGAAATGCTATGTAATCATATGCAAATAAGTTATAACGTAGTATCACTCACTTTATATGCCAGAGATTTTTAACGGCTCTTGGCAATTGAACTTGACTGAATGGCACCATTAGGATGTCGAACCGAAACTTTATTCGTTTTTTATGTCGCTGATTTTCATTTTAAAATGTGAAATGACAGCGTCTTAACAATCTACTCAAAGGACGGAGTCAACTGGTTGGTAGCTCTGTCCACAGTGATCCTCGTAAAAGATGAATTCAAGCTCAATTTCAACCAACGAGTCTACACTAATCGCTTGTCAAATAGAACTTTTTCTTGGTCAAAGACTTGGTCCCATTATTAACACATAAGCTTACGCGATGTTTTTGTTAATAGCAGTCGTGAACATAATAACTTGTCCCTTCACAACTGTCTTAAACGGTCTTCTCATCGTCGCTGTAAAAATGAAACCGCGACTACAAAACAACTCTAACCTCGCACTTGCCTGTTTGGCAACCACCGATTGGATAATGGGAGTACTGGGACAACCTATTTTCATCGCTTGCATAATAATAATCTTACAAGGACATGCCTCCAAAGTGAATAAGTCATAATCTTAACGAGATCTCTCCTCAGAATGCTGGGTGTGGCTTCAATCCTTCACCTGGCTTTGATAAACATCGAGCGATACATAGCCATATAACACACATTCAAATACACATCATTGGTTACAAAAGCTCGTATACTTCAATCGTGCGCTTTCCTGTGGATGACAACCTTGGTCGTAACGATACCCGTAGCCATTATAGACATTCTCATTTATAATACTGTAAGCAGCCTTCTCATGATCTTATCTATGGCAGTTACCATTTTCTGCCAGTTGGTGCTTTACTTCGAGACACGTCGCCATGAAAAACGAATAGCAGTTCAGCAAGTTTCAGTGGATTCCAGGCGAAAATTCTTGGAAGAGAAAAAGGCCTTGAAAGTGACAACTACTGTACTTTTTACTTTGCTGTTGACATACTCCCCTATAATTCTCGCTCGAGTACTTGGAGGAACAGCTGTTATCAACACAATCAATGTTATGCAAATTGTTTTGTTTTCGGCAATCTCTATGAAAATTCTAAATTCTGTCATTAACCCAATAATTTACTGTCCTAGAATAAGACAGTTTCGTGTGGCGTTTATTGAAATTGTTTTCAGAAAGAACAACGCACAAGGTGAAGAAAACTGAATATCAATACGCTGCAAATTAGGCAGTGTGTCACCGCTTGAAGAAAAGCTTACAAGATAAAAGTTCGTTCATCCAGTGGGTAGACTTTGAAGTAATTGGAAGATAACGTTTATTGGGTGAAAAAAACTGTAAGTTGAAGTCTCCTTTGAAAATATATCAAACATTGACAACATTTTATGTACGAGAAATGACTTAATTTCTTAGGCGACAGCAATGCAGTTGACGCAGAAAATTTCCTGATTTTTAATACGCATGCTCCATGGCACGTGCTCATTAGGCCGTGGGGAAAATTTGTTAATGTACGGGTCCGCAAATGATCCCAGGACCGCAAATGATCCCCAAACTGCACCCCAAATGATCCCGGACCGCAAATGATCCCCGTATTGCACCTTGTCGGACCGCAAATGATCCCGAACAAAAAATAAGGGATGGCACGGATGGCGAAATGGTATGGATAGAGAATTGGCATGAATTGCGATTATTTTAATCAAAGCCTTAAATCATGGCTCACAACTATCATCATGTGATTAATTTTAAAAAGGTTAACGTGGTCACACAATTTGTGCAACTGATGTGAAGCAGTCAATCAGCATTATCACACCAGGATCCAAACCTATTTCGTTTTTCCTTCCGTCTTTAGAGATCGTTGTTATCTTTAGTAACTCCAAGAACGTTCACAAATGATACCAATGAAACAAGAACAAGACAATTTAGCCATCTTTTCCGAACGCGTGGGAGTCACAGCTCACACGACGGTGCCATGTTTCGGATGATCTTTGACCCCTGCTCCGATTTCAACCACATCACCGCGTTTCTCGCCTGCCTCAGGCCAGTCGGCTGATCCCATGAATGTGAGAAAGAAACACTTCTAGTACTCTGGGTACAATTTTAAATGAGAATGCTCAGTGAACAAAAGACTTTTATTTCAAAAGATAACGAAATCAACTGCGGAATTTTTCAGTTATTTCTTTACGGGTATGTGTGTATTTTAATTCTCCGTTGTATTTGTGATTATACAATTGAATTATACTAGCCAGGGACCAGGCTCCGCAGTGGGATTAAGGAGTGAAAAGAAGGAACGTGGCCAAAAAATAGTCGGCGAGCGAAGCGAGCCGAGCGGAGGACTCGCGGCTCGCTTCACTCGCCGATTTTTTTAGCCACGATCGTTCTTTTCGCTCCTTTAAAATCCCACTGCGGAGTCTGTTTCCAGGCTAATTTATACATGCTCGATTTCCACTGAAATCGGGCACGTGCACCAAAGCGTTGATCATACACCCGACAGAAATGAAATCTGATTAAGCATGTTCTCGAACGGCCTGGGATGTACAACATAATAAACAGAAGACATGAAACGAAACTCGCAGTCCACGATCACAAGTGTGTTTACAAAATAAATTACTGTACTATGCAGCCGGCGTCCTGAAATCAACAAACAGACAGAACGTCACGCAAGATCAGAGATTTTCCACTAAAAACGAAAAAAAAAAAACCTATGGAACAATTCTCATGAAAATGATAGAACGTATTTTTTGTGTGCCATTTTTATATCAATCCATGCCATTCCTTATTTTTTGCTCGGGATCATTTGCGGTCCAATAAGGGGATCATTTGCAGTCCATTTTGGGGATCATTTGCGGTCCGGGATCATTTGCGGTCCTGGGATCATTTGCGGACCCGTACATTAACCCGTCATTTTGGCAGTACAAAAGTATGCCAGCACACACGCAACGTGCTAAGCATAAAATTTTACATGTTTTTCACTTTCTATAGCTCTATTCTGCTTGCAACGGCCAAGTGTCGTATTTGATCTACCAGCCAGTAGGCCAGACATAGCCAGACATGGCCAGACATGGCCAGACATACAGTATAGATAGAAAAAAAAAATCATGCACCATAAGAGCCGCTGAAACGGCCAAAAAAATATAGGAAATTAATGAAACGGAACAGTGGAATTTGAATTGATTGATAACACCTGGGAACATGCTAAGGACAATGTTATTGTTTCCAAATGCTGATTCGCTTCTTAGTGTTCGTTTGAGTGACTGGCTGAGAAAAAAGGCATCGAGCATAAAATTAACATGCGTGTTTAGTTTTCTTCTATTTAAACAGTGAAGCTAATGTATGTTGCTTATCTGAATAAAATGTTAAGTTGTTGTTGTTACGTTTCTTGATTGTTTTGTCTTTGTTAATTCATAAATGCGTTAAATAATGTAGGTTGTGGAAATAGATACTATAAATCTATATGAAATTGAAATGTGGTACAGGGCAATAGTTGATACGGAAAAATAATTATTTTTGCAGCAGAAAAGGATTCCTTCATTCCTCGGGTTTAAAAATCTTAACGCTGGCTTCAAAGACCTGAAATGTCCTTTAGGAAAATGGCCTCTTGGTTAAATTTAAGTTTGTACACAATTTATTTAAAAAGAGGCGCATTGAGCTGGTATTTTGGAATAGTGTCAATTTCGAAAGAGAGTCTTTCAAGGCTGAAATTCTCTTTTCAACGACTTAAAGATACTCCTAAACAAAGCACAATTTGAATCTGCATGATCTTATTCAGTTTTTTATGGAAAAATATATTTCACCCAGTTTCTGATTAAACAAAGTCAACGTCACACGCAATAAAATGTATGTCCCGCTCTGCGAAATGAACGGAATGAAAAGAGCAACATTGGCATTGTATGGAAGAGGGTGAAGTAGCAACGGTTTAGTTTATTGAGCTCATAAGACCAACGGAAGGAGGATTTAATTGATATCATGCATTGAAATAAAAAGTTTGATACAGTAGAAAGATCTGTTGGTTGACAAGAACATTCTTAAGGTTGACCCGTTTTCTGGGGGTAAGAAATACATATTTAATGATTAACTGTTGTAATACTGTACAGGCAATTTAACTTGAAAAATAATCCCATATTATCATTTCTCTATTTGCAACAGAGAAATATGATAACACAGAATATACATTAGAAGAAACGCAAGAACAAGCCAACCTTAATTATTTTGGTTTAAAATTAAGAACGCCAAAGGGACCTGTCACTATACAGAGAACACTGTTATGTTTTTCGACATGAAGAACTCTGATATTGGATCATTTTTGCAAATTGCCATCCGATGATCTACAAAAAATTCCCGATATTTATCGAACTCAAGACTGCAAGAAAAGCAGCAGGAAATCCCAAGTCAGAAAAGACGGTTTCGAACAGACCAACAAGCAAATCGTTGGACCAACACAATAATATATAGCCTAAAAGCGGATCTCCACAAATGTATATATTTTTATTTATTTTACTGGCATCGAGGAACTTCGCATGGCGTTCCTTATGTCCAAAAAATTGAGCAGCAGCAGGGAAAACGAAGAGTTTTACGACCCAGATGAGCTATTCGATACCAAACGTTTGGAAAAGAAGCAAAACACATTCTTGAGTCCAAACTACTTTCAGACGAAAGCGTAAAGAAATTCAAAGCGGATCAAAAACAAAACATCACAAGAACACAAAGTGCGATGCGTGTTTGTTACATATTCTTGAGAAGGTGGTGAAGAAGGTTCTTGAGAAGATTCCATATTCTTGACAAGTAACAAACATATCACGTAGTAAGGTAGAAAAATTGCTAAGTAATTTTGACACAAATGTCGGTAGAATAGACAAAAAGGAATTTCAACCTGACAATTTAGAGCATTCAGCAGGAATTAAATCCTGTTCAAAAAGCACAAAACAATAAAACTTTACAAGAAAACATAGCGTGATGTGTATGTTTAGTTGATGATTCTCGAAGATAATGGAGAAATTAGACGAGTAACAAACAAAGCTCGTAGTAAGTTAGAAACTTTTCAATTTTGGCAAAAAAAGTCTGTAGAAAACACAAACAGGACTACCAATCCGCAAGGCAGTAGTATAGTGTTTGGGGGTACCAGATCAAAAATTAATCAAATGGAATCACATACTGATTTAGGGGGGTGTTTTAGCAAAATGATCTCGTATTTTGGAATCTATAGTTTATTAAAAATGCGTGACTTTCTCGGAAAAATTACCAAGCCTGACATTCTCGGAAAAACAGGAAATGAGTCATCACTTATAGCTATTATTCTAAGTCACGAGACGGTCGCATGATTTTTCTAACCAATCAGATATACCCATAAATTACTCATTTGAGTTTGAGTTTGAGTTTGAGTTGAGTAATTGCAACGAAAGCATTATGGCTCCATCACTGGAACAGCTTACTGCAAGATTTGAATCTGTATGTCAGAAAATTCAGGATAGTATTATGGTTATTGAAAGTCTTATGGGATCTGATCAGGCTTTTCAGTTGAAGATAAGTTAGTTTTTGATGGCATAGTGCCCGTATGCGTAACTGTTGATTCCTTCTTTTGATAAATATCTTTTGTCATGGAAGCAACTGAGTGATACTTTGTTGATTTCATAACTTCCAAGTTGATGGTTCTGACTTCTGATTGTTTTCATTCTATGATGCAACTGTTTATTATCAAATAGTGTCTCTTTATAATTTTCATGTTTGATGTTATTCTTAATAATATTCTTCTTAATTCCTTTCGCTGTCTTCCCTCCTTTTTGGTTGTCTTTCATATAGCTATACATTTTCGATCGTAGACCGATGAATTCGCAAACGGGTACTCCTGCTGCCTCATCTTTGAATTTACCAATTACTTTTTTATTAGTCTTATTGAAATACGGCGAGCTTTCAGGGTAGTCACTGTTGTCAAATTTATCTTTATCATTCCAGAAATCCCTATAGACATCTTCAGCTTCAATCTCATATGTCAAACTGTCTGTATTAGTGAAGAGCAACTTAGCCTTATTACCATACTTTTGTTTAATGTAATTATAATGAAAATCATACATTAGTGTCTTACTAAGATCTAGAATACACATTCCTATATATGCCGGCCTGTTTAAAGTTAGTGTTTCTTTGATCTTTTGCACTGCAACTAGATTTTCATTGAATATCTTACTGCTAACATAAGTGGGTTTACTAGCTAATTTCAATAGCTTCTTCTCATCAGTCACCAATCTGACATCTACTCTCTTTCTGAGATTCTCCATAGTTTTACCAAATACTGAATTATTCATCAACTTGAAAAAGTCTTTCTCAAAGGCATTTTTACCATTGGTTCTTTTCTGTGTATTGAAGTCAATGTATTGCCTGAGCCAAGGGGATTGTTTGAACTCAAGCACCCTATGGATTTTTGTTATTTTCAAACCCAAGTCTGTGTACAATTGGAGGTTCCTGTAATGCAGTACATACTTCTCTTTGCTGCTTAATGTTGGTATCAGTTTATGCACCAAACCAGTTGATATATTGTATTTCTTTGCAATATCTTTGCAGTAATCAGACAACATGCCTTCAGTTACTTTCACCTTCTCTGGTCCAAGTGGGTAGTCATTATGATGGTCATGTAACTCTTGGGGGTATTCCAGATCAACTTCAAGTATCAAACCCTTTGAACTATCTTCTTTGTACTTAGCAAGGTCGAGATTGTTTATTTCACTCTCAGTCATCCATCTAAATCCGCCAGTTGGAAGGTATTGACTCATTGCCCAACCATACAAATTGTTGGCATCAAGATACATGATGTACTTCGAGGGCGCCTTCTCATCATACTCTTTCATGTACTTATTATTTGCTTTACCGTAATGGTTGGCAATATAACTGATACCACCTCGCAGACCCTTTTCAATGAACTGGAACATATCAATGTTAGTCATCAATTCCAGTTTGATGTTGGTTATCTTCAGCATAGCATCCCATGACAAGCCAGGAGATGTGAAATAGTGACATGGGTCCAGTTTGTAGTACTCAAGGCATGTTTTCCTGAAGTTTTCAAATACATCAGCCAACAGTAGGACGTCTGTTTTAAGGTACAGATCATGATACTCACCCATGTTTGTCAAAGAGAATGCTTTCCAAACAGTCTGAGCATGTGCATAGTCTTCATCTGATATATGTTCATCACTCAATATGCTATAAAATTCATCTTTTGATGGCAGCTTCTGGTTGAGTTTATCGAAACTATCCATATAGTCATAAGGATAAACACCTTTCTGTGCCACCAGATTAAGATCATTTCCCTTGAACTCTTGTGAGGTGTATTTTAAGGCTTCTTTTGGTAGATTGCCTACAAGTTTTTCCAAACTAGAGCTCATGAACTGGAAACTATCAATGAATGTCAAGTGATTGCCAAGCATGAAAGCCATATACTTCTCCATATTATTGGGGATAGCATTGATTGTCATCTGGCACTTCTCACCTTTCTTATTTGTATAGGTGTGTTTCTTGACAATGGCTCCAATCTCGTGCATAATAAAATGACTATCATAACCTCTTAGATTGTGAAATATAACAGGTATCTTTATTTCTTCTGGGTTAACTCTAAGTTTCATGTTACATTCTTGGTGAGCTAATCCTCTATACTGGCCAGTAATATGACAGTGATCTCGTACTAGAATATCTTTGTCAGTATATTTTTTTTATCACAAATGTGACAAACTTTGGCTTTTTGGAATTCCTCCTCATTATCTTTAGTCATTTTCAATGGTTTGTGGAATTCCTTTTTCACAACCTTCTTGCAATATTTGACTTCCTCAAGCACAGCTTCCATAAATTTGTACACAGCCTTGTCACCCCTGTATATTACTGCTGGTTTGCTGTATTTATCATCATAACAACAAACAACTTTATAGCCGTAGCCACAGTCAGTATGCTTCTGATAGGCTTCAGTATATGATTTATCACTGTTGGGTTGGCAACCGTGTATTTTTTCAGTGATGGCCTCAAAATCAGCAAAGATCACAAATGGTACCTGCTGTTGTTTATGAAAGTTGTTGAATTTCAGTATGTTGTTATCTTTGTTTGGCATTTTTATTGCCTGTGTGCCATTTACTTGCATGCAGTTGTCCTTGTGATCATTCAGAACCCTTTCAGAGCTGAAGCATTGAAGACAGTGCATACAAAAGTGCTTTCTTTCTTTGTGCTTTGTTTGATTGTACATAAACTTATTGAAATCTTTGATTAGCACATAATGCTTGTTTTCATTTTCAGTTATTAGAAGCAGATTCAAGCAGTCTGCATATTTCTCTTTTGATACATATATTGGATATGGTTGTTTATCCTCATAACCGAAAACATTGATGTTGATCTCATTTTGTTTTTCAATCTTATTGTAATGTTTGGTAGTCACTGGAAATTCAATTCCTGAATAATCTAAATTTTCAATAAATTTCCTATCAACTTTTTTAATCCTCTGTGGATATTTCTCTTGTGGGTTCAAGTGTCTGATGTGACACCACCGGAATCATTCATTATCTTCATTTTTCAAGTTAACTAAACCTTTGGCACTATTTCGTAATTCTGCCGGTAGTTTTATGTATGAAGAACCTCTCATTGGTTGATATTTGACAACATTGATATAATGACTATCAACTGAATCAACAGTCCAACCTGAACCTTCAGATATCCATTGAGCTATCTTATTCAAGATTTGCTGTTTTGACAATTGCAGTGATTCAGTGACTTCCAGATTATTCACAAGTGTTTCAGCTTGACTGTTGAAATATGCGGTTTTGTATTCTATTGCTCCGTTAGTCATTTTTGTGAATGTTACCTTTAGCGTTTCAACAAATTTCAGTCCTTTCATTTCATTTAACAATTTTTTAATGTGTGTTTCGATTGCCATTCTTGTGTTTAGTAGTTGCTCTAGCGGGTCTTTGTCATTTTTTATATCAATTTCAAAAGACTTTGTGAAGCCCTTTAGAGCTTTTTCAGTTTGTATAATCTTAGTTCTTGGTTTAGGAACTGGCTTTTTAGCTCTTGGGGCTGGGATAGGTCTGTCTCTGAACTCTATTGGTGGGGGAATTATGTTGTCTTCATAATCTTGAACCATCTGCTTTACACTCTTGCGAGGTGCTGGGGTTGGTTTGTCCCTGAATTCCATTGGTGGAAGAATTATTTTGTTGCGAGGTGCAGGCACAGGTTTTGTATCATCCACGATAACTATTTTTGGTTTCTTCTGTTGCTTCTCAATTTTTTCAAGCCTTTCATTCATCTTAATTAAAATTTCAATGAGCTTGCATTTGCTCAGTTTTTTGAAATCTTTCTTGTTCATCTTATATTATAATTAGATAATAATTTATATACTTTTAAATGTCTTAATAAAATTTTTATTTAAAGAATTATTATGTAAACTATATTATAATGAATAAGATTGAAATTAACGAGTGCGTTTACAACATTCATCCAGTTTATGATTTGTATGCTTCTGATAAGGATGGAAATGTTATAAATATCATCAAAAAAGTACCGACGAAGGGAGCCAAGCAATGCACAGGATACTTGAAATGTAATGTGAGAAAACATGGTCAAAATGGTCGAAAAAATTATTATGTCCATCGTTTTGTATGGGAATGTTTTAATGGCATTATTCCAGAAGGAAAAGTAATTGACCATATCAATGACATAAGAGACAATGACAGATTATGTAATTTACAGCTTGTTACACAGGAACAGAATTGCAAGAAATCAGCAGAATGTCGGGATTATTCATTTGCTACTACCCAACGAAATCCAAGATGTGTAAAAGCGATTAACATCACAACCAAAGAAGTTTCATACTATGACAGTATGTATTGCTGTGCACAACATCTTCAAATTAATGCTTATACTGTTAAAATGGTTTGTGATGGATTCAGATATTATAAATCCGGTAAATCAAAGAAAGATGGTTATTCATACAAATTTGAGTATGTCAAAAAAGAGGATCTACCAGATGATTATATCAAATCAGCTAATAAAAGACCAAGGAGAGTTCCCGATGAAGACAAAAAGAGTCACCATGCGTTGTCGATGAAAAAAATGGACAAACAAAGAGTACAAATGTCCCAGGTGTGACAAAGTGATGAAAAACAATAATAGACAATATCACAATAAAAAGTGCAAATAATTATTCTCCGTTCAGATATCTTCTGCTTTCTTCCAAGTGCTTAGTTATTTCGTGGATCAAGTCTTCGAAACAATTACTCATGATGTACTTGCATTCATTTTTCTCATACATTGCCTTCATTTTGAGTTGACTATTGGTCACAATGAAGAGACCAGTAGGGCTTTTGAATTCCAGGCATAGAGCATTGTATTTTTCAGTTGGATTCAATGACATCAAATCACACTGACCGGCCATATATCCTTTGTTATAACTTCTGATTCTTATCCCGGGAGTCATTTGATTCTCACCTAGTCCTGCGATCATTAATGCGTCTTCATATTTCCTTCTGATAAATGATACAACACTGCTATGTAGATCATTTTCATTTTTAATTGAAATTATATTATTTTTCATATATTATAATAATTTATTTTTTATTTTTAATTGATTTTCGACCTGCGTTTAAATATAGTCAGGAATAATAATATTCTTGGCTACATATAATAGCAAATAACAGTATATACACTGAAGTTTCTTCTATATATATGTTAGATAATTTTCTCTTTATAATATTTCTTTTAAATCCCTAAATGGTATCCAACTGTTAAAGTCATCACTATAACCCTTCCACTTCACCAAAGCTTGTTTTTTCTTATAGTCTCTGCGAATGACTTTATCGATACGGAAAACATCCTGTCTGGCTTTTAATAATTCAGGTTCATAAAAACTCCCTTCAATATCTTCACCTTTCAGATCTTTTAGTTTGTATGTTATTAGATTAGTGTATTGAATCTTATCAACTGTGAACACTTCCTCAGTCCAATTTGGTGTATAGCCCTTGTCGAACACATTCCGTTTATACTTAGATATTCGGACCTTATCACCTATTTTAAATTTTGGTTTCTGTTTTAATGGCTCCATATCACCATACAAATTGAAGTAAACAGTTCCTTCATTCCTCTTTTTACTAGCTTCTGTAGGTGTCATCTTTATGCTTGAATGTTTGGTATTATTATACTGTTTCACTAATTTTGGTAACATGTCTAAATACTGTGTATTACCTTGAACAGTGAACTGCTTCCACATTCTGGATTTAATTGTCCTATTCCATCTTTCAACTACTGATGAATTCTCTTCGTTCTCAGTTGAGTACATCTGTACACTGTGTTTCCCTAGCAAGTCCTTCAAGTGTTTGTTGTAAAACTCTTTACCTTTATCAACCCATAGATATTGTGGTTTTCTGCCTTCCTTGAATATTGTTTTGAATGCTTCAGTGACAGATTCACCTTTCTTATCCTTCAATGGGACAATCCAACCATATTTGCTGAAGACATCAATAACCATAAGAAGATATCGATAACCTTTATTCCATTTACTGAACTGTTGCATTTCAACTAGATCACTTGCCCATATTTCATCAATTTTATTTACAATCACACGCCGCCGAGTGAAATTTCGTTTTATGGGTGCATGTAATTCATCAGCTAGTTTTTCTTGCCAGTTTTCTTCACTCGACGGCTTTTTCCGTTTTTTGAAACACCAAGACCTAATTTCTGTTTTTTGTCAATTAAGAATCTGGCTGTTTGACCCCATTTTGGCATCTCACCATATGGTATTAGATCAAGTGACTCGACCATTGTTTTGTCACAATCACCTTTATTTTTTCCCATATCATAACAAATATCATGATAAGCTGCTATTTCATCCACCTTATTGTAAGGTTGTACATTCCATTTCAAGACCTCACCAGTATTTGGATCATATTCCAACTGCTCATGCAATGGATTGTAAGGTCCCATATATTTATATTTACTTGGTGTCCAACCTGCTTTTGGTCTTGGTAGTTTACCGATCATCTTGTGAATATCAATACCTTTGCCATAATCCAATCCCTTGATATCTGTTTTATAACGAATGTTTGGTCTCACTTTTGTTGACAGTTGATTTAAAGCTTCAGTCCCAACCTTTGTAATTATAGGCTTTGTGAGGGAAAGTCCTTTATCAATCAATTGCTTTTGCAGCTTTGGATTTCTCATTGCTTCAGGAGCATAATATCTTCCCATTTCTACACCTTTCTTTGCTAAATAAGGGACTCCATGTTCTAAGAATCCTGTTAGTGCCATATCTGCGGCTGAATCTAGTATGCCCGTCCCTTCAGACGGGCCAATCCGTTTCCCAGTCTCTTGACGAATTTAGTCTTTGTTATTCCACATTCAGCACAAGTGCATTTCATCATAGTTCGACCATTTTTTGTCTTTTGATATCTTTCACTTCCTGGCACACATTCAGTGATTTTCTTCTGTTTTACACAATATGATTTTACCATTATACCATTAAGTTAGATATTTTTAAAGTAGTCTATGATGAATCTGTGATTGACACTCGTATCTGTTGAACTGAATTTGGAGTTGTGTATTGTATCCAGAATAGATCTGCCTTTTTGTCTCTCGAGAAGATAGTACAAACACCAATATCCACACAAGACTGAATCCCTTTCTTGTATCTCATCACCAGAGTATTCAAGTTGTTTACCACTTGTCAACATATATATTTGAACTTCTGTTGGCATCATTAAACCGAAAGAGTCAAAGTATTCACAGTATTTATCATTTTTGAAATTCCGGTAACATACCCAATGTGTACCTGGTCCAATTTTGGAATCAAGATTGACTATCCCACATTCATTGTTTTTCTTTGTCTGGGAAGATTGTCTCTTGAAAATACTCCTCTAAAATGTTTTATTCCAAGTTGTTTCACCCAATTGATTAAATCAAAGTTGGATAAGGGTTTGTTTACAAAATGGTTCCTAGTATGGGGATTGAATTGAATGGACTGTCTTTTCCCAGTAGAAGCCCTTTTCCCTTTTTGGTCTTTTTTTTTTTTCATTCCATAACCGATTGGGTTATTCCAACAACTGGGGGTGATTGCCATGGAATCATAACGTGTTTCCCACCACTTTTATTTTTATTAACTGCAATGTGATCTGGAACATGAACTGGTAATGACCGTCTAGAACGGCTGTGTTCAACATGCAAACCCTTTCCAGTCAAGGCTTTCATAAGTAGAGGAATTCCAATACTTGCTAAAAGTGTTCCAAGAAAGCCACCAGACTGAGTTTTTGTTGGTTTGATAGCAAGTTGTCCACCAGACTGCATTGCATTTACAAGATCAGCCATTTGTCTCACATTCAATAAATTTCCAAAATTCAATAGTTGGGGCAAGTTTTCATTGGGAATAATGAATCCTCCTTTTTGTTTCTTTCCAAATAGTTTATCAATGCCGAGACTTGCTAATGAAGAAAGAGCACCTGTGGCCAATGCTGGAGCCGCTTTAGCTACTGCCTTACCTGCATATGGTAATAGTCTTGTTCCAAGTGAAAAAAGACTTGACCAAAGAGAACCTCCATGTACAACCGCCTTTCTGATTGGACTTTTTGATATATTGATATTAGAACCTTTTCCCAATCTTTTTGATTTCATTAGTTTGTTGATTTGTCTTTTTGTCAACATAAGTTGATCACCGCCAGATAATTCATCATGAGTCAGCCTCAATGTTACCGCTGAATTTGATTTAATAGCTTTCGCCAGCTTTTCTTTCTGACCTTGTGACAGTGTCACTCCATGAGGATGATAAGTAGTCATATAATATATGTTTATACTAAATTGTATTTAATATAAATAATGATTTAATTTATTTAATTATTTAATTTAATTTATTTTATTTGATTATTTGATTATTTAATTATTTAATTTAATTAATTTATTTAATTATTTAATTATTCCATTTACATAGATCTCAGAATCAACTTTCCATCAGTCTTTCTCATCTCAACATCCTGTTCATACAGCACAAGTGCATACACACTGTAATCATGATCTGCTGCAGCACTTAAAGTGTATTTGAAAGTCAGTTTTGTCATCTTATCTTTTATATCCTGTTTCTGTTTCGTCAAATCAAAATAAATGACTGGGAATATTGTGCCAAAGTTTTCTCTTGTGAGAAGGGTGTTTTCATTGAATTCATTTACAACTTTAACATAATTCAATGCATCTCTGAATACCCTTGTGGGCTCTGTTGATGGTTTGTAATGAACCTCTGGATAATCGTTTCCATTTCCAACTTCTAGATAGCAATTAGTCAAAGTTTTCTCATTACCAACAGCAAAAGTGTTATACAAGAATTTATTGACTGTCTGAGATGCATCACTTGCATCATTGATGATGAATACAAAGACATGCCTGGGTTTGTTTATTCCTGTTGAAATACGCAAATTAGCTGTCTGTTGTCTTGTTGAATTGCCTCTCTCAACCATTTCTCTCATGTAAGTCCATTTTCTGGTGTCAAGATAAGTGCCCATGTACAAAGACTTTCCCGCAGAATTGAAAATTATTCTTGGAACAATCAGCTGGAATTGAGTCAGTATCACACGACATTCATCACTAGCCTGCCAAATTACATTTGCATCACTCTCAAGTGTTAGGTTCACCTCTACTTTTGAGTTAGGCATGAGTTCACCCCAAAAGCTTTTGAAAAAACCGTATCTGTTCAATGCTATCTCTGCATTTATTTCACCACCATCATTAAGCAAAGCTTTACGATCTGAGAATCCTTTGTTATAAGCAGCTTGTGCCGTTCTGTTTTCAGCACCTCTGGAGGTGTCAAGATAGAAGAACTCATTGGTTCCCTGACTTGCAGCATAACCCTGTGAATACTCAAGCAATGACTTAATATTCGTGGCTTGGTTAGCATCTCGGCATTCATAAACATCGATTCCATTCATTTTTCCATTAATGGTGTTAATAAGAGCGTGAACTGAATTAACAATACCATTTCGATCTGCAGCAGCAATATCAGCTCCATCTGCAAGCTTATTTTCTTTGAAAATAACATTAAAACGGGCATTATACCAGTCAAATGGTGTTGTCTCTCCACTGTTATCAACAACAAATCGGTAACCTGTTTTCCTCTGATGAGCATTGTTTGCAACTACAGTATTGAGCTGATTGTGTGTGTTGAGATAGGATTCCATGAAAGAAAACGAGGTTTGTAAGTGAAAGGTAAACTTCTGACGAGATCTGTGACTGGAATAACAGCGATTGTATTTGTACTATTGCCATCAACAATGCTATCTATCACATTATCACAATTGATATAAATTTCATCCACTCCTCTTGTAATATCTGCTAGATTTGTTCCATATTCTGTTGCTGGAACTAATTTTGAATCGAAACCGATAAGTTTTCTGAAATCATTATTTCTCAGATCCACACGATAATTTTCATTGAGTTCAATCAAATTGCGATATGTTGACAAAACGAAATACATGTTAATACCATACTTGAATTTTGATTTGTCTGTCTCAGATGGATTCAGTACATGGCTATTTTTACTCATATACTCATGAATGTAACTATTGATATCGTCGTATGAATACATCCCGTCAACGAATGTTATTGTTTCCCAGTTTGCACCTTTGTCATGGCTATATTTCATTTGATTATTCCCTAAAGACTCTCTGATGTTGTACCAACTGTATGTCATATTGATAACATTCACAGCCATTTCATATTTCAAATCATTCGTTAATTTGATAGGTGTATTGAATCTTTTTTCAAAATCATGACTCTTACTTACACCAATTTTGTCTCTGTTTTTACTGTTGAATCGTAATGAAATTTCTGTCATATACAATTACATTAGATATTTCATCATTATTTTATTCAGCGCATCGTTTCCAACTAATCCAAGTCTGCTTAAAGTATGCAATATCTTTACAAACTCATTTCTGACACTCATACTGTTGTTGCCAGCAAAAATAGACCCACCCAGCAACTGTAGTCTTGAAAGCAAGTCATTGATATTATTATAATGGACAACATTAGCTCCATATTGTTTTCTCTTTCTCATTCCTTGCCCTGTTTTGTATTTGTAAGAACTCAATACATCTGTAATCGTTTCTCTATATTTCTTCAAAGCTTGTAATTCTCTTTTATGAGATTCATTTTCTTCTACACTAATTGATTTTTTTTTCTTCTTCCTAGATCTTGGGCAATTTTTGCAGCTTTATTCTTTTCTTCAAGAAGTTTTTGTGGGGTGACTTGAGTTAAATCGGATGGTTTCAAAAGCTTGTTATTTTTCAATATAATTCTGTCATCTTTATCGAAATAGTTATCGCTATTTAAAATGTTGGGTTTCCTATCCTCATCTTTATCTTCTTTAGGTGCTTCAATTGCCAAAGGAAGTTCCGTTCCCATTGTAATTGCTCTGAGATTAGATTCTATAACATCATCAAGTCCTCGTTTCAAATCCTGCTGGTTTTCTTTCAACTGTTCAATGACTTTATCCTGTTTTTTGTCGACACTTTCTTTCACACTCTTCTGGACATCAATAGAGGGTTTCAGTAATTCTGAGGTTGTATCATATGCATCCTGTTTTCTGTTTTCATAAGTCTTGATAACCTCACGAACTTCTCTTGTTTTATTTCCAGCTTCAATTCCACTTTTGAGAAGCCTTTTCATACGTTCTATATCCATATACAATTGTGTTAGACTAATCTAAACTATTAATATATGGAAATTCCAAATTATGATATCGTTCAGAATTCAAATAATTCATTCAGACAGTTGTATCCGTATATGCCAAAAGATACATTCAGAATGTTATTGGCTGGAAATTCTGGATCTGGAAAGACAACCTTGTTCTTGCATCTGATTATGGAACCTTTGGTCTATTATGATCAAATACATCTATACGCCAAAAACTTGGATCAAGACAAATATCGATATTTACAGCATGTGATGGATGGAATAAGCAAAGAGGTTGGTTATCCTGTTTTAGTATGCAGTCGAGATGAAATACTTCCTGTTGAACAAATCAAAGACACTGATTTACAGCGACTGGTTGTATTTGATGATTTCGTGACTGATAAAAAACAAGATCAAATCATAAGCTATTTCATTCAGGGTCGCCATAAAAATTGTTCAGTTCTGTACCTAACACAGTCATTCTATGGGTGTCCAAAATCTGTCAGACTCAATTGTAGCCATTTCTGTCTTTATGATTTCCCATCCACGAGAGAGAGAAACTGTATCTCCCAAGAACTAGCAATCGATAAGCAGAAGTATATTGAAGCAACAAAGAAACCATATTCCTTCTGTTATGTTGACAAACCAATGAAAACAGTGAAGAGAAATTTTTACGGTGTTATCTAATCTAATATTATATGGGATTATTTAATGATTTACCAACTCCAGACAATATAGGAACTGGTGAAATAGGTCCAAAAGGTGATAGAGGTCCTGCTGGTCCAAAAGGTGATAAAGGTGATAAAGGTGATAGAGGTCCTGCTGGTCCAAAAGGTGATAAAGGTGATAAGGGTTATGGATTCAAATTAACACAAGATGGTAACTATGATCTTGAAAATAAACGCTTGACTAATGTTGGAGAACCAAATTCAAACAAAGATGCTGTTAATATGAGATACGTCAACGATGCTGTTTTATCAATTGAAGGAACACGTGTTAATCCATTTAAATTTCTTCTTGAAGATATATCAAAAACAACTATTCTTGGAAATGCAAATGATCTCAAATTGGAAGATTTTAATAAAAGCCCTTGCTTAATAAATAAAAAAGCCTTGTCTTTTGTTATTCCTACTGCTAGCCAGACAACTGTTCTTCGTTTTGATTTGTCACAATTGGAAGTTTCAAGATACACTTTTGCTGTTGAGTTTTATACAAACGGTAACCCAAATAATGCAACAGTTGATGATGACGCGTTGTCATCTAATTTGATTGAAAGAAAAGATTCAATAAAAAGAGCATTCCAAAGACTCATCTTGTTGATGGTTATCTCAAAGAATATTCTTCATCGAAAAAACAAGTCATGGTTCCACATCAATGGAGTTATTGTTGATTTCACCATATTTACAAAATAATAAAAAAACATTATGTTATAGTTTATGGTGTTTACGGATTTTCAAATATCATTTTATCACATATTCACGATCCTGTTTTTGAAATTGAAAATGGTAATGTTGCATTCGATGGTAAAATTGACATGAAATTAAACAAAATCATCAACCTGCAGGATAACCGCTCAAACCCACAAGACGCTGTAAACAAATCTTACGTTGATAATAAAACAGCTGATTTCCTTAATAAAAACACAGGTGGTGTAATTTTCGCACCTGTCAGCATGAATGGAAATGATCTATTTGGCATACCAGATAACCCAAGATTTGGTTATTCAGCTGTTAATAGAAACTATGTGAATAATAATTTTTTGAAACTAAATGGAAGCGTTGCAATGACTTCTGATTTGAATCTTGGAGGTAACAAATTGACTAATGTAGCAGCGCCAACTGCAAACGATGATACAGCCACAAAGGGGTATGTTGATACTGAAATTGCTGGTATTGCTGGCATTGATGTTTCTCCATTTCTTAAAAAAGATGGAAGTGTTGTAATGACATGGGTGACAATAAAATAACAAATGTTGGATCTCCAAACTCTGATAAAGATTCTGCCAACAAAAAGTATGTTGATGACCTTGTTCTTTCAGCATCTGGTACTCAACGCAACCCATTCGCTTTTCTGTTAAAAGACATATCCAAGTCTTCTGCAGTCAGTGGTGTGGAAAACCTTCAAATTGAGAATTTTGACAGATCACCTTATCACATAAACAAGTCGTCATTGTCTTTTTTCATTAAACGAAGTGGCAACTTTACATCCAAAATTCGTTTTAAGGTGACATCATTAAGAAATGGACAGTATACATTTCTTACTGAGTTTTTCTCATCCTCCAACCCTCAAAATGCAACAATTGATTTATTCTTTCCAACTGTAAATATACGAGATGCGGGACAGCCATTTCAAAAACCTTTTCCCCAAACTCCACACGTTGATGGTTATATGAAGAAGCTTTTCCGAATCGAAAAAACCAGTGGTGGGCAAGCGGCAATACAGGTGGAACTTTCCAGCACTGCTCCTGCGTCTAACACCAAAACACATATCATTGTTTATGGAGCTTATGGCTTTCATACCAACTTGTCTTACTTTGTCCATGACCCAGCTTATGAAATTGAAAACGGTCATGTTGCGTTTGGTAGTAATGTTGACATGAAATTAAACAAAATCCTCAACCTGCAGGATAACCCCTCAAACCCACAAGACGCTGTAAACAAAAGTTATGTGGACCAGAGGTTGCAAACCAAACTCGATACGATTGCACAACAAAATCTAAATATGAACAACAATGCCATTACTGATCTTGCTCCACCCGTAAATTCAGATGATGCGGTTACAAAAAGATATACTGACGAGTATTTTCTTCGACGAGACGGTTCGACTGCGATGTATGGAAATTTGTGGATGGGTGGAAATAAATTGACGAATTTAGCGGACCCGTCGAATGAAACTGATGCAGTGAACTTTAGAGTTTTAAATCGAGCTTCACAAACCATCAGAGCAAACGCTTTATTATTGAATGGAACAAATGCGATGGCAGCAGACTTAAAACTTGGAGGGCATAAAATCATTAACTTAAAAGAAGGAACAAATAAAACCGATGCCGTAAATTTAGATCAATTAGAAAAAAATCATATTTCATCTGCTTCTCATCCAAAGAATGCTTTCAAATATTTGATGAATGATATCGATGAAATTAGCACTGAATATGGCTTGACAGTTAATGGATATGTCAATTTACCTCGGTCACCACATTTGATTTCAAAAAAGGTCATTGATGTAGACTTGAATAAAGAAGCTAATCATATTTACAGAGCTAGAATTGGATTTAATATGTATACAATAAAAGATGGAAAATACACTTTCATTCTTGAATGGCTATTTCCTGATTATGAAGGAATGAGTCTTAGTAGTGTAACATTCAGTGCAACTGGTGGAATTACAATTCATAAAACTGTAGGGAGAAAATTTGATAACAGAAATGAAGATCATTCGAGATATTTATTATGGATTGAAAAACCTACAGTAAGTTCACCACCTGAATATTTATATTGTACGATTCATATTAATGCTAACCCAACTTATCCAAATAAGTACAAAGTTCATTGTGTTGCATATGGTATTGATTTTGAAGCTGTAGACGTTCCATCAAGTGTTTACGACTTCACAGAAGCTTATAAAATCGTGAATGAAAAAATACAATTACAAACTGATTTAGATTTGAATGGACATGCTTTGATTAATAATTCATCAAACTTATTTGATGGTGAAAATGGTGAATTGACAATGCTAAATAATATTAATATGAACAGCTATTTAATAAAAGAGTTTAAACTTGGTGGTGATTTAAATCTGAATGGCTATAGAATTCATAATAATAGTTTGAATCTATTTCGTTCAAGCGTTACAGGTGTAATTATGGAAACAGCTTTCGATTTGGATGGATTTGCTCTTTACAGGCCGAAATTAGGAGGTGATCTAAATTTGAATGGGAATGGAATAATCGGTCAAATACAATATTTAAATTGCTTTGTTAAAGCCAAACAAGGACATAATAAGAATGTTTTAAAGCCTGTATTGATAAATGGCTCTGAATTTTTAGTTATTCATACCAATAACTTTTATATTAAGAAAATGTATATCATACAAGGAACAGCCCCCGGAATATTTTATTTCAAGACAAAAGCTGAAGGTGGTGGGCCTTTGCCATCACCAGCAACTATTTATGAACACAGACAATCTTCTTTAAGTAGAAACAACACAACGGTCAACATCAACAAATCATTATCGAGAGGCTATCTTATAATTGACTATTCACATCCCAATAGTGGAGCATTTGATACAACATTCACACTTGAAGTAATTATGAATTAATCTAAAATAATATTATATGGGATTATTTAATCATCCACTAAATCAAGACAATAAAGGTTTAAAAGGTGATAAAGGTGATAATGGTGATAGAGGTGATAAAGGTGATAGAGGTGATAGAGGTGATAAAGGTGATATTGGTCCACAAGGTCCGCAAGGTCCAGTTGGTCCGCAGGGTCCGCAAAGTCCGCAAGGACCACAAGGTCCAGCTGGCCCACAAGGCCCACAGGGTCCACAAGGTGTTTCAGGTTCTGTTGGCCCCAAAGGTGATAAAGGTGATGGATTTACATTAACACAAGATGGAAACTATGATCTTGGAAACAAGCTTTTGACAAATGTAAAATCTGGCAATGATGACAATCATGTTGTTGTCAAATCACAAGTTTCTGATATTGTCAGAGATAGTTTTTTGGATCTGTGGGTTTCTGAATTTATTAGATTGTACTCAAAATGTGTATATCAAATCGACAGAGCGAATAATAATTTTGTAGATATGAATGCAGGCAGAAAAGTTGAAACATTGTATGATCTCTCAAATGAAGAAAATAATGCAACTCAATCAACTTTAAACTTAAGACCCACTGTTTGTACCAAGGCTGAGAAACATAATGGACGTTAGTTTTTAAAATTTGATGGATCACAGAGAATGATAAGTCAAATCAATTTAAATAATAATGCTGTTAACATTTTCGTTGTTTATAAATTAAACTCAAATACAGGTGGAAATCCATGGAAAAATGGGCTTTTTGGTCATGATGATGGAGGTTATGATAAGTTTGTCAGCTATTACAATGGTTCAAATTTAGCTATAAGCGGTGTTGATCAAACAAATTGTGTGTATTTTGGTCCAGCAGCATCTATACAAAATTTCAAAAAAATAGCAGATTATTCCGTAAATGATTTAGGTAAAATTAATGTTTGGCATTGTTTGTCAGTCCATTGGGATAATTCATCTTCTCCAAAAACTAATACAAGTAAAATCTATTGGAATAAAAAACATATGGCAAATTTTACATCTGCTAATAGAACTGGCAGCACACAAATGATTTTTGGTGATTTGAATCCAAACTCCATTGCACCTTTATATGGCTCCATTGCTTTCTTTTGTGTCTATTTGGATATTATAATGGATGAAAAAACAATCTTGGGTCATCATCAAATTTTAATGCAACGATATAGTATATGATAAAAGAAGCAATTAAATATATCAAATTCTTTTTTAAAGAAACAAAACAACAACATCATAATATTGATGACTCAATTTTGAAATCAGCTTTGGTTTACCAATATCTGTATCACAAGCATTTCAATACATTTATCCCAATCAACAGTATTTTATATACTCACAAGGATATTGGACTTGGTAGTGGATGCTTGACACATTTCTTGGAACATACACTTGGTTGGATTGATACATTACAAACACATGGTAAACTTCATGATGCATATGGAAGATTTTATAATAGCTATTCATTAGACCGTGGATATTGTTATGCAATACCTTGTTTATTTACATCAAAGCGAAGAAAAAGATCTCCATTATCTGGCCAAATATCTGGGATTCTTTATTGCATTTTTAATAGAATTATTGTATAAAATATATATATGAAAGAGAGAAAAAGTATATTCAGCTGGAACCATATTTCAGGTGAATTAACAGAAGATCAGGTAAATGAATTAAAAGCCTATTACCACACATATCACAGAAAGTGTTGGGCTTACAAACAGGCTGTCAAAAGATTCAAAAATGGAAATTAGCTGGCAATTCGGCATCCATTTTATTTGCAACTGGCGGTCTTGCTGCAAGTATTTCAACCGGTGGTGTAAGTTTAGTTGCCATCAGCACAGTATCAATGTTAATACAAGGCTGGATGAAACATAAAAACCTTGATCTGAAAATACAGAATTGCACATATGCTTATCAAAGCTACCAACACCTTCTGAATACAATAAAGGAAACCATGAGAAGTGGCAATTTTAAGGCATCAACTATACATTCAACCATGAAATACATTGACGATTATGTCGTTGATAACAGCCCTATCATAGACAAGTATTTTGTCAAATATGATGAAAAATTCACTGTCTGATAATACCAATAATCACATCAAATCTTAACAATAAAATTTCAACCCAATATTGATCATAAAATCCAAGCGTCTTTTTTGATCTAGTAACTATTATTTCATCAAATGGAAGATCAAGCATTAAAAATATTTGCTTAAGCATAAATTTAGTGCTAATCATTCTTTTACGTTTATTGTTCACTAAGGGAAGCACTATGTCTATCTCTTCGAATATTTTAAATATTTTACCCTTATCTTTTACAGAAATTTGAAATCCATTCTTACGACATATTTTATTTATTACATTTTCAATATGATACTTCCGGTGATATACAGACTTTCTCTTTATTTTATACATATTGTCATGAAAATCAATGTATTCTTTCACAACATTGTAACCATGAACTGAACCACAACTTACGCATATAATCGCTCCATTATCATTCAACACATTCTGTTCATCACAACACGGTTCCTCTTTTTTAACATTATGTTCTGCTATTCTCTCATCACAAAAAGGACAATGATATTCTCCATTTGATATCAATTCGATGTGGATATCTGAATTACAAATCATTCTATACTATTATATGAGATATTATTTTATATGTTACTAACACATGACGTCACGACACAGCTGTGTCGGTCTACAAACAATAGCATAAACTTTTTAAGTAAAAATTGTCAGTAAATTTTTCTTTAAGAATTTATAATTAAGCACTTCTTACTTGTTTCATTAAGATTGGTTAGAAAAATCATGCGACCGTCTCGTGACTTAGAATAATAGCTATAGGTGATGACTCATTTCCTGTTTTTCCGAGAATGTCACGCTTGGTAATTTTTCCGAGAAAGTCACGCATTTTTAATAAACTGTAGATTCCAAAATACGAGATCATTTTGCTAAAACACCCCCTAAATCAGTATGTGATTCCATTTGATTAATTTTTGATCTGGTACCCCCAAACACTATACTACTCAGAGCTGAATAATAGCTCCATTTCACACAAAAATCTTTCCTTCACCGTAAGCCGAAACAAAAGACACAAATCCAGAAAGTTCCTGATAGTTTTACTGTTATTTCCCATGTCCACCGAGGAAGCTTCTTTAATTAAACATTCTCAGCGGCAGAAAATAATCCAGTTAAAAGGAAGACAGCGCTTGCGAAACCACACGGGCTTTTTCCTCGCAGGCGCGTCGCCTACGATAGAATTATCAAAGCCAGCTAACAGATTTCGTTGTTTTTTTTTCTTTTTCCTTGTTTTACATCCAGACGCTGATTGTTACCTGTGCAAACAAAAAATCTCAAGAATTACTTGAGATAGAAGGCGAAACTGCGTTGTTTACAGAATCTGGATGAATATCACATACATTTGATCGGCTTTCTTTCCCTCGTGTGTGAGCGGTTTAAAGCGCGGAAAAATTAAGCCTAGTTTTGGTTTAGGTTTCCTGATTGCAATAGGTTTACTTGGCTGGAGCCCGCGATTCAATCGAAAACCAATACCTGGTGAGCGGTTAACTTAAAAAAAAAACTGATCCCTATGAGCTCTAAACTTGAGCCCGCCATATCGTCACAGGATACTGGTCAGCGGATACATTGTTTTGACAACTGTCAATTGGCCATAACATGGATGTCCAATATCAGAGATGCTTGCTGTAAAGTAAGTGAAGAATGATTGCCATCTTGAGCTCAAGAATGCAAGTATATATATATATATATATATATATATATATATATATATATATATATATATATATAATGTCAAAAACATCCACTGTCGTGGTTGTGTCTCCAGACGAATTAAAATAGTAGCCAAGAACTGGAAAATACGACTTTGCCAATATTTCGTCTTTATTAAAAGACTTCATCAGGGCAACTGATGTGAAAGCAGTTAAAACCGTTATAATATATACGCTAGCTGATGTGAGACGCTAATACGAGACTTAAAGCTGCTCACGCGCTGTAAAGCGCGCGCATTACATATAAGTGAAGCAATGAGAGCGATATTAAAATAAATCCCTTCGAGGATTCCTACTACAGAAAAAATCATCACTATTAAGACCCAGTGGATAAATACATCGAAGACGGTATGCCCACTGGGCCTCCCTATCCCTAAGATATTCCTCACTTGAACACTTGTCTATTAACTGTATTCTAACATCACTCAAACCATGATGGTCTGCCTGATTGAAATGCCTGTATATAACATCGTCTTTAAGTTTATTCTCAGAGGATAGTCCTCTGTGCGCATTAATCCTAGACTTGTGGTTATTAAATCTAGTCCTAAATTTGTTAATAGTAGATCCCACATATTGCATTTGACACATTGCACAAGACAATAGGTAGACTACGTGGTCTGAATTACAATCCAGCTTAAAATTAATCACAAAATCTCTCCCAGCAACTCTACTTTTGAAACAAATGCCCTCATCCAAGAAATCACAAATCCTGCATCGTCTATCCCCACAACTACAACAACCCTTAACAGTA
Source organism: Pachyseris speciosa (assembly GCA_016490735.1). NCBI lineage: Eukaryota > Metazoa > Cnidaria > Anthozoa > Scleractinia > Pachyseridae > Pachyseris > Pachyseris speciosa. The sequence continues at coordinate 38,725 of JAEMWC010000884.1, forward strand.
ACTGGCGTCTTAAGTTCGGAATGTACCAGAATGTCCTTAAGGCATTTAGGCCGCCGGAAAGCCACCATGGGCACCTGTTCTAAGGCCAGCTGGCAACGCCTAGAAGATTGCAAAACAGGATGAAGCCTGTGTAATATTTTAGAAATACAAGGGAGTGCCGGATGAAATGTGACCACAAAAGGAATACGTTTATTACAAGCAGGCTGCTTATCCCTAAGGGTTTGTTCCCTGGGAATCCTACGCGCTCGACCTATTTGCCCCTCCACAAGCTCCCTGTTATAACCCCTTTTAACCAAGTAACTGCACAATTCCTCAGCCCGTTTATCAAACAAAGCATCCGTGGAACATATACGTCTTATTCTAAGGGCCTGACCATAAGGGATACCTTTCTTACATGAATTAGGGTGACAAGACGAATGAAACAAATATTGGTGTTTGTCCGTAGGCTTACGATATAAATCTGTGGAAATTACCCCCTCGTTTAACAAAACACTAACATCTAAAAAGTTGACTTGCTCAGACGACCAGCTAAAGGTGAGTTTAATAGTATTATGAAACGAGTTCATAAGCCCCATAAACTCTTTGAGTCTCTCCTCTCCCTCCGTCCAAATAAATCTACGCCAGAAAAGCGGCGTTATTGATGCTTGTTCAAATAGGTCCGATTCTGGTTTACCCATAAAGATATTGGCATAAGACGGCGCCATTTTTGTCCCTATTGCTGTCCCCAGGACCTGTAGGAAATGTCTACCATTAAAAGTAAGGTTGTTGTTAGTGAGCACCAACCTAGCCAAATCCACTAAAACATCAGGAGGGACAGTAGTGTGGGTGGATCTAGTCAAAGCTTCCCCCAAAGCCTTTAACCCCTCCTCATGGGGAATGTGAGGATATAGGCCGACTACATCAGCTGTAACCAATATAGCCCCTTCCGGCAACCTCCCCAAGTCATTAAGCACCTGTAAAAAATGTATTTTTTAAATCTATTTGTTTCATTCGTCTTGTCACCCTAATTCATGTAAGAAAGGTATCCCTTATGGTCAGGCCCTTAGAATAAGACGTATATGTTCCACGGATGCTTTGTTTGATAAACGGGCTGAGGAATTGTGCAGTTACTTGGTTAAAAGGGGTTATAACAGGGAGCATGTGGAGGGGCAAATAGATCGAGCACGTAGGATTCCCAGGGAACAAACCCTTAGGGATAAGCAGCCTGCTTGTAATAAACGTATTCCTTTTGTGGTCACATTTCATCCGGCACTCCCTTGTATTTCTAAAATATTACACAGGCTTCATCCTGTTTTGCAATCTTCTAGGCGTTGCCAGCTGGCCTTAGAACAGGTGCCCATGGTGGCTTTCCGGCGGCCTAAATGCCTTAAGGACATTCTGGTACATTCCGAACTTAAGACGCCAGTTACTGTTAAGGGTTGTTGTAGATGTGGGGATAGACGATGCAGGATTTGTGATTTCTTGGATGAGGGCATTTGTTTCAAAAGTAGAGTTACTGGGAGAGATTTTGTGATTAATTTTAAGCTGGATTGTAATTCAGACCACGTAGTCTACCTATTGTCTTGTGCAATGTGTCAAATGCAATATGTGGGATCTACTATTAACAAATTTAGGACTAGATTTAATAACCACAAGTCTAGGATTAATGCGCACAGAGGACTATCCTCTGAGAATAAACTTAAAGACGATGTTATATACAGGCATTTCAATCAGGCAGACCATCATGGTTTGAGTGATGTTAGAATACAGTTAATAGACAAGTGTTCAAGTGAGGAATATCTTAGGGATAGGGAGGCCCAGTGGGCATACCGTCTTCGATGTATTTATCCACTGGGTCTTAATAGTGATGATTTTTTCTGTAGTAGGAATCCTCGAAGGGATTTATTTTAATATCGCTCTCATTGCTTCACTTATATGTAATGCGCGCGCTTTACAGCGCGTGAGCAGCTTTAAGTCTCGTATTAGCGTCTCACATCAGCTAGCGTATATCTTATAACGGTTTTAACTGCTTTCACATCAGTTGCCCTGATGAAGTCTTTTAATAAAGACGAAATATTGGCAAAGTCGTATTTTCCAGTTCTTGGCTACTATATATATATATATATATATATATATATATATATATATATATATATATATATATATATATATATATAGCCAACCTTTTCAAAACCAGGCTCATGAAAATTTGAGGGGTTTTAGAACTTTCTTTATCAATACCTCGGTTTATCAAAAGGGAGACTTGCATTTAGGCCCGTTATGAACCTACAGTCTCTGTCAGAGGGAAGACAAATAATACATGTTGTTTGTCTTGCAATTAGACATGAAATTGACGTGACCTCTGACATGAGAATTTTGGTGCGTTAGTCGGCCAAATGTCTCTAGAATACGCTCTTCCTGACGGCAAAGTTAGCTTTGGAATTAGCGGCATCGATTTAGGCGAAGTATAGCAGCGTTTTCAACCGAGCGTTCGTGATTGCTACGAAGAATCACAGCTAATTATTGTCGAATTTTATTTGTGTAAATTATCGCTCGATTTTGTGATCACTTCTGACACCGGAAACCAGTCATTATGACACTTACACACTATCAAATCACTAGCTTAAGATCTATTAAGTTGCGAGGGCGGAAACTAGTCAAAACAGTGTTCAAACTTACGCTTTTTGCAGACAAATTCCCAGCCATGCCTTGTGCTTTTTATGAAACTTCATGAGGTCCCGGATGTTTACTGTCCGTGTTAGCGAGGAGCTGTTGACGACCATCTAGCCACAACATTTTTACTAAGTCTTTAGCATGCTCCAAATTCTACACCAGTTTCTCTCCCTGATCCTAGAAATGATCACCGACACCTACTTTCTGAGGCTAAAGACTTGTTACCTCCCAAAGCAGAGCTCTCAATATGCTTGCATTGTTCCAGCAGTACCGCCCGGGTAAACAAAGTACTCGTTTAGCAAACAACTGCACAGCAGGATATTAGACGAGGCAGACACTGCACATCGCAAGACTTTTCCCCTCACTGGACTTAATGATGTCCTAAGGAATACTCTGCTCTAGGAGGCCAACGGAAAATCAAACTCTAACGACGCCATTGCGAGCTAACTGACCGCGCGAAGACTTCAAATGCACGTTTCTTTCTTTGAGAGAGAGTGGAAACTAAGTGACAAATGAAACTGGACGGGGGTAGGGGGCGGGCGGGGGGGGGGGGGAGCGGAGATAAGACCTTAATTGCAAAGTTGAAGTCAGGGACAGTTTCTTTCTCTTCTTCTAATTACTAATGTAGCTAGTATGCCCCCCCCCCCCCCCGCCCCGTCCACAAAAAGAAAAAAAAAGTGAGAGACATCTAATAGGAGTTAGTGTGGACTCCAGGAGCCCTGTTTTGAAAACTCCAGCTATACATATATATATATATATATATATCAAACACAAATGAAGACAGGGCACAATTTTTAGGATCACCTATATTTCGACCGACCTGTCGGTCTTCTTCAGGGCAAATTTTCTTTCAAACATTTATTCAATTAAAATATGATTATTTGGGGTGTAAAGGGTTAGCGTTTCCTTCATATACAGTATTAACTAATTGAAATAAGCCTGTATCCGTAATTGGATCCTCCTTTTTCATCCGCTATGTTGACTTCGGTCGTGCATCAGTAATTGATCCTTAGTTGGGTTTCAAATGGAGTTACAGGCTTTCCCTCTCTTGTCACCTTGAAAGTTAAATTTACCGGGATACCACGTCTTCGATCACGTAAATCACATCTTCGATTGCCGTGTTAGCCAGCATGTTTGTCCTGATGATGTATTGGTCATCACACCCGACTAGTATACGAGGGGACGTGGGTTCAAATCCCGCTCAGGGTAAATTTTCTTTCAAACATTTATTCAATTATATATATATATATATATATATATATATATATATATATATATATATATATATATATATATATATAATTGAATAAATGTTTGAAATATATATATGTTTGAAATTATATATATATATATATATATATATATATATATATATATATATAATTGAATAAATGTTTGAAAGAAAATTTGCCCTGAGCGGGATTTGAACCCACGTCCCCCACATATATTGATGTTTTGGCGTGTAGTATCGCAGACTATGTTTAAGAGTTTTGCTGTATTTTGAGGGACACGTAGGGTAGTCAAAATACAAACTATGAGTGTCCAGAATCCATCGATGCTAATTTTTTTCAAGCTTTATAATTTAGGCAATTTTATACCTAGTTTACGTAAGCTAAAACAGGTCCGGTCATATTCAAATGTAAACAAGTTTTGTAATTTGTGTTTATGGGAAAAATACTTTATTATATTTAAACCCGAAATGTCAACACTAAACAATAGAAGTGAACTGGTATCTACGTGTAGACATTCTAAGAAATTCCTCTTAAAGACAGTGCTCGCTTAGATTAACCAATCATATCCGTCTACGTGTCACGTCGCTAGGCATTGTTCTGTATTTTCAAATTTTTCTTACGTATCCGTTATTTTTGGCAGTTGCCTGATGATTGCTTCGCAAGAAGCATGAAACTCTGAGTAGCAACAAATGTCTTCGACCAAATAATCCAACTCTGAAAATATACATATTGCTCTAGTTTATCTATTGAGCACTTTAATAGCTGATGAAGACTTCAATTCATTAACTTTATATATATATATATATATATATATATATATATATATATATATATATATATATAATAGGTCAATCAATGTTTGAAGAATGGTTTTCGTGGAGCGCTCAACTTTTCGGGAGCTGTAAATATTCTTGTGTAAAGATTTCCAGACTTCAGAAGTAATTCATAATCGCTATATTGCAACAGCTCTGTTTCGTATAGCCAAATACTAACAACACTCATCAGGCAATAGCGACAAATGACCGTTACATTTGAATGCTGACAATATAAACAAATAGTTGCGTGAGCGCGCGCCTTGCGCGTGCTGTAAATTAACAGTTAAGCTATGTTATTCGAAAGTTTCTGAGTACGTATTTGTTCCTGTGAAAAAATTAGCAAGTTCTTGCCCTCACAGGAACATATACGTACTCATAAACTTTCGAATAACATAGCGTAACTGTTAATTTACAGCACGCGCAAGGCGCGCGCTCACGCAACTATTTGTTTATATTAACGGTCATTCGTCGCTATTGCCAGATGAGTGTAGTCAGTATTTGGCTATACGAAACAGAGCTGTTGCAATAAAGCGATTATGAATCACTTCTGAAGTCTGGAAATCTTTACACGAGAATATATATATATATATATATATATATATATATATATATATATATATATATATAGATATATTCATTTGGCTATTTATCTGATGAGTGCCGTACAGGTTGTGCGGTACTAAACTATATAGTAAAAAATATGCCCAGTCAAATCTTCAGTTGATCAGACTGTCTTCAAATATATATATATATATATATATATATATATATATATATATATATATATATATATATATATAGCCGACCTTTTGAAAACAAGGCTCATGAAAATTCGAGGGGTTTTAGAACTTTCTTGATCAATACCTCGGTTTATCAAAAGGGAGAATTGCATTTAGGCCCGTTATGAACCTACAGTCTCTGTCAAAGGGAAGACAAATAATACATGTTGTTTGTCTTGCAATTAGACATGAAATTGACGTGACCTCTGACATGAGAATTTTGGTGCGTTAGACGGCCAAATCTCTCAAGAATACGCTCTTTCTGACGGCAAAGTTAGCTTTGGAATTAGCGGCATCGATTTAGGCGAAGTATAGCAGCGTTTTCAACCGAGCGTTCGTGATTGCTACGAAGAATTACAGCTAATTATTGTCGAATTTTATTTGTGTAAATTATCGCTCGATTTTGTGATCACTTCTGACACCGGAAACCAGTCATTATGACACTTTCACACTATCAAATCACTAGCTTAAGATCGATAAAGTTGCGTGGGCGGAAACTAGTCAAAAAAGTGTTCAAACTTACGCTTCTTGCAGACAAATTCCCAGCCATGCCTTGTGCTTTTTGGGAAACTTCATGAGGTCCCGGATGTTTACTGTCCGTGTTAGCGAGGAGCTGTTGACGACAATCTAGCCACAACATTTTTACTAAGTCTTTAGCATGCTCCAAATTCTACACCAGTTTCTCTCCCTGATCCTAGAAATGATCACCGACACCTACTTTCTGAGGCTAAAGACTTGTTACCTCCCAAAGCAGAGCTCTCAATATCCCCGCATTGTTCCAGCAGACCGCCCGGGTAAACAAAGTACTCGTTTGGAAAACAACTGCACAGCAGGATATTAGACGAGGCAGACACTGCACCTCGCAAGACTTTTCCCCTCACTGGACTTAATGATGTCCTAAGGAATACTCTGCTCTAGGAGGCCAACGGAAAATCAACCTCTAACGACGTCATTGCGAGCTAACTGATCGCGCGAAGACTTCAAATGCACGTTTCTTACTTTGAGAGAGAGTGGAAACTAACTGACAAATAAAACTGGAGGGGGGGGGGGGGGGGGAGCAGGAATAAGACCTTAATGCAAAGTTGAAGTCAGGGACAGTTTCTTTCTCTTCTTATTATTATTAATGTAGTTAGCATGCTCTCCCGCCCCGTCCAACAAAGAAAAAAAAAAAGAAAAAACAGCGAGAGACATCTAATAGGAGTTAGTATGGACTCCAGGAGCCCTGTTTTGAAAACTCCAGCTATATATTTCAAGCAATTAGGTGAAATTGTACAGAAAAAGCTTATAATCTACTTGAAACGATGTCACACGTTCAACTGAATAGTACTGAGCGCAAACAGAAAAAAAAAGGTGGCTTTAGAAGTTCTACTGAATCAGACATCAAATACTGGTTTTACTCAGCATCGTGATATAAATTGCTTGTTAAATAGCTAGCCTCTTCTGACATTACACACATTGTGAAAATCGTGCTCTAACGTTCGGTTTGAAGGCCATTCTTTTAACGTCAGTAGCTTTTTGGCGTTGAAAACGCCTTGATTTGGACAGGATTGGCCATAATCTGAGAAACTGAATGTCCACATTTGTTATTACCTTGAGACAATTATTTCAAGCAAATAGGTGAAATTGTACAGAAAAATCTTATAATCTACTTTAAACGATGTCACACGTTCAACTGAATAGTACTGAGCGCAAACAGATAAAAAAGGTGCCTTTAGAAGTTTAAAAATCAGACATCAAATGCTGGTTTTACTCAGCATCGTGATATAAATTGCTTGTTAAATAGCTAGCCTCTTCTGACATTACACACATTGTGAAAATCGTGCTCTAACGTTAGGTTTGAAGGCCATTCTTTTAACGTCAGTAGCTTTTTGGCGTTGAAAACGCCGTGATTTGGACAGGATTGGCCATAATCTGAGAAACTGAATGTCCACATGTGTTATTACTTTGAGACATCTAGCCGACCTTTTGAAAACAAGGCTCATGAAAATTCGAGGGGTTTTAGAACTTTCTTGATCAATACCTCGGTTTATCAAAAGGGAGACTTGCATTTAGGCCCGTTATGAACCTACAGTCTCTGTCAAGGGGAAGACAAATAATACATGTTGTTTGTCTTGCAATTAGACATGAAATTGACGTGACCTCTGACATGAGAATTTTGGTGCGTTAGACGGCCAAATCTCTCAAGAATACGCTCTTTCTGACGGCAAAGTTAGCTTTGGAATTAGCGGCATCGATTTAGGCGAAGTATAGCAGCGTTTTCAACCGAGCGTTCGTGATTGCTACGAAGAATTACAGCTAATTATTGTCGAATTTTATTTGTGTAAATTATCGCTCGATTTTGTGATCACTTCTGAAACCGGAAACCAGTCATTATGACACTTTCACACTATCAAATCACTAGCTTAAGATCGATAAAGTTGCGAAGGCGGAAACTAGTCAAAAAAGTGTTCAAACTTACGCTTCTTGCAGACAAATTCCCAGCCATGCCTTGTGCTTTTTGGGAAACTTCATAAGGTCCCGGATGTTTACTGTCCGTGTTAGCGAGGAGCTGTTGACGACAATCTAGCCACAGCATTTTTACTAAGTCTTTAGCATGCTCCAAATTCTACACCAGTTTCTCTCCCTGATCCTAGAAATGATCACCGACACCTACTTTCTGAGGCTAAAGACTTGTTACCTCCCAAAGCAGAGCTCTCAATATCCCCGCATTGTTCCAGCAGACCGCCCGGGTAAACAAAGTACTCGTTTAGAAAACAACTGCACAGCAGGATATTAGACGAGGCAGACACTGCACCTCGCAAGACTTTTCCCCTCACTGGACTTAATGATGCCCTAAGGAATACTCTGCTCTAGGAGGCCAACGGAAAATCAACCTCTAACGACGTCATTGCGAGCTAACTGATCGCGCGAAGACTTCAAATGCACGTTTCTTACTTTTAGAGAAAGTGGAAACTAACTGACAAATAAAACTGGAGGGGGGGGGGGGGGGAGCAGGAATAAGACCTTAATGCAAAGTTGAAGTCAGGGACAGTTTCTTTCTCTTCTTCTAATTATTAATGTAGTTAGCATGCTCTCCCGCCCCGTCCAACAAAGAAAAAAAAAAGAAAAAACAGCGAGAGACATCTAATAGGAGTTAGTATGGACTCCAGGAGCCCTGTTTTGAAAACTCCAGCTATATATTTCAAGCAAATAGGTGAAATTGTACAGAAAAAGCTTATAATCTACTTGAAACGATGTCACACGTTCAACTGAATAGTACTGAGCGCAAACAGAAAAAAAAAGATGCCTTTAGAAGATCAACTGAATCAGACATTAAATGCTGCTTTTACTCAGCATCGTGATATAAATTGCTTGTTAAATAGCTAGCCTCTTCTGACATTACACACATTGTGAAAATCGTGCTCTAACGTTCGGTTTGAAGGCCATTCTTTTAACGTCAGTAGCTTTTTGGCGTTGAAAACGCCGTGATTTGGACAGGATTGGCCATAATCTGAGAAACTGAATGTCCACATGTGTTATTACCTTGAGACAATTATTTCAAGCAAATAGGTGAAATTGTACAGAAAAAGCTTATAATCTACTGTAAACGATGTCACACGTTCAACTGAATAGTACTGAGCGCAAACAGAAAAAAAAGGTGCCTTTAGAAGTTTAAAAATCAGACATCAAATGCTGGTTTTACTCAGCATCGTGATATAAATTGCTTGTTAAATAGCTAGCCTCTTCTGACATTACACACATTGTGAAAATCGTGCTCTAACGTTCGGTTTGAAGGCCATTCTTTTAACGTCAGTACCTTTTCGGCGTTGAAAACGCCGTGATTTGGACAGGATTGGCCATAATCTGAGAAACTGAATGTCCACATGTGTTATTACCCTGAGACATCTAGCCGACCTTTTGAAAACAAGGCTCATGAAAATTCGAGGGGTTTTAGAACTTTCTTTATCAATACCTCGGTTTATCAAAAGGGAGACTTGCATTTAGGCCCGTTATGAACCTACAGTCTCTGTCAAAGGGAAGACAAATAATACATGTTGTTTGTCTTGCAATTAGACATGAAATTGACGTGACCTCTGACATGAGAATTTTGGTGCGTTAGACGGCCAAATCTCTCTAGAATACGCTCTTTCTGACGGCAAAGTTAGCTTTGGAATTAGCGGCATCGATTTAGGCGAAGTATAGCAGCGTTTTCAACCGAGCGTTCGTGATTGCTACGAAGAATTACAGCTAATTATTGTCGAATTTTATTTGTGTAAATTATCGCTCGATTTTGTGATCACTTCTGAAACCGGAAACCAGTCATTATGACACTTTCACACTATCAAATCATTAGCTTACGATCGATAAAGTTGCGAGGGCGGAAACTAGTCAAAAAAGTGTTCAAACTTACGCTTCTTGCAGACAAATTCCCAGCCATGCCTTGTGCTTTTTGGGAAACTTCATGAGGTCCCGGATGTTTACTGTCCGTGTTAGCGAGGAGCTGTTGACGACAATCTAGCCACAACATTTTTACTAAGTCTTTAGCATGCTCCAAATTCTACACCAGTTTCTCTCCCTGATCCTAGAAATGATCACCGACACCTACTTTCTGAGGCTAAAGACTTGTTACCTCCCAAAGCAGAGCTCTCAATATCCCCGCATTGTTCCAGCAGACCGCCCGGGTAAACAAAGTACTCGTTTAGCAAACAACTGCACAGCAGGATATTAGACGAGGCAGACACTGCACCTCGCAAGACTTTTCCCCTCACTGGACTTAATGATGTCCTAAGGAATACTCTGCTCTAGGAGGCCAACGGAAAATCAACCTCTAACGACGTCATTGCGAGCTAACTGATCGCGCGAAGACTTCAAATGCACGTTTCTTACTTTGAGAGAGAGTGGAAACTAACTGACAAATAAGACTGGAGGGGGGGGGGGGGGGGAGCAGGAATAAGACCTTAATGCAAAGTTGAAGTCAGGGACAGTTTCTTTCTCTTCTTCTAATTATTAATGTAGTTAGCATGCTCTCCCGCCCCGTCCAACAAAGAAAAAAAAAAAAAGAAAAAACAGCGAGAGACATCTAATAGGAGTTAGTATGGACTCCAGGAGCCCTGTTTTGAAAACTCCAGCTATATATATATATATATATATATATATATATATATATATATATATATATATATATATATATATATATATTGAGCGGCAGTCGAAACCAGCATGACCTCTATTACACCGGTGCAGTGTTTTACCGGCTGAGCTAAACAGCCAAATAGCATTTACTCATCATTTTAGTTTGCATTAAAGCCAAGAATAGTAAATGTGAGTAAATATAAGAGAAGTTAAAGATATTGTGCATCAAATGGGAACTCGGAAAAAAAATCCGAGCCCCAGATGGGATTTGAACCCACGACCCTCCGTGATCTAGTCGGATGCTCTAACCACTGAGCTACTGGAGACTCTGTGGTGAGCAAGGGTGAAATGTGGGTATTGACTAGAACTGCATCACGCAGTTACATAGTCAAATTTTAAACGACCATATATGACTCATAACTGCATCGCGCAGTCACATTAAGGCATATCGGTGATAGCACCTCGCTAACTGCATCACGCAGTCACATTAAGGCATATCAAAGATGCAACCAACCAACCACCAAAGCGAGTAAATATAAGAGAAGTTAAAGATATTGTGCATCAAATGGGAACTCGGAATAAAATCCGAGCCCCAGATGGGATTTGAACCCACGACCCTCCGTGATCTAGTCGGATGCTCTAACCACTGAGCTACTGGAGACTCTGTGGTGAGCAAGGGTGAAATGTGGGTATTGACTAGAACTGCATCACGCAGTTACATAGTCAAATTTTAAACGACCATATATGACTCATAACTGCATCGCGAGTCACATTAAGGCATATCGGTGATAGCACCTCGCTAACTGCATCACGCAGTCACATTAAGGCATATCAAAGATGCAACCAACCAACCACCAAAGCGAGTAAATATAAGAGAAGTTAAAGATATTGTGCATCAAATGGGAACTCGGAAAAAAATCTTTAACTTCTCTTATATTTACTCGCTTTGGTGGTTGGTTGGTTGCATCTTTGATATGCCTTAATGTGACTGCGTGATGCAGTTAGCGAGGTGCTATCACCGATATGCCTTAATGTGACTCGCGATGCAGTTATGAGTCATATATGGTCGTTTAAAATTTGACTATGTAACTGCGTGATGCAGTTCTAGTCAATACCCACATTTCACCCTTGCTCACCACAGAGTCTCCAGTAGCTCAGTGGTTAGAGCATCCGACTAGATCACGGAGGGTCGAGGGTTCAAATCCCATCTGGGGCTCGGATTTTTTTCCGAGTTCCCATTTGATGCACAATATCTTTAACTTCTCTTATATTTACTCGCTCTGGTGGTTGGTTGGTTGCATCTTTGATATGCCTTAATGTGACTGCGTGATGCAGTTAGCGAGGTGCTATCACCGATATGCCTTAATGTGACTGCGCGATGCAGTTATGAGTCATATATGGTCGTTTAAAATTTGACTATGTAACTGCGTGATGCAGTTCTAGTCAATACCCACATTTCACCCTGGCTCACCACAGAGTCTCCAGTAGCTCAGTGGTTAGAGCATCCGACTAGATCACGGAGGGTCGTGGGTTCAAATCCCATCTGGGGCTCGGATTTTTTTCCGAGTTCCCATTTGATGCACAATATCTTTAACTTCTCTTATATTTACTCGCTTTGGTGGTTGGTTGGTTGCATCTTTGATATGCCTTAATGTGACTGCGTGATGCAGTTAGCGAGGTGCTATCACCGATATGCCTTAATGTGACTGCGCGATGCAGTTATGAGTCATATATGGTCGTTTAAAATTTGACTATGTAACTGCGTGATGCAGTTCTAGTCAATACCCACATTTCACCCTTGCTCACCACAGAGTCTCCAGTAGCTCAGTGGTTAGAGCATCCGACTAGATCACGGAGGGTCGTGGGTTCAAATCCCATCTGGGGCTCGAATTTTTTTCCGAGTTCCCATTTGATGCACAATATCTTTAACTTCTCTAATAGTAAATGTGAATGTAGAAAAATCATAACGAACTGTAGAGATCATGGCAGTTGTGAACGCTACGTTAGCGGTTGCGAAACAAATATACAACAACTTTGTACGAGATTCTAACCCATGACCAGTGTTACACCGGTGGACTGCTTCACCAACTCAGCTTACAAACCAACTGGGAGCTGATAATTTTGCTGGTCCCTAATAAACCGTGAATAAGGTACAAATAAATGTGCTATATGAAAGTAATATAACTCTGAGTGAAAGGCTGAAGAGTGAAATATTATCCCAGTTGTGTTACATACTTCAGCAATTGGGTTTTGAAGGGCTAAAAAAATCATCCACGCACTGGAATAAAGGCTAGGAATTTTGTTAAACTGATAATGGTTAAAATATGTTTTCTTATGGACGTGTAAGAGAAGAAATATAACGCAGTATCGCAAAAGAAATTTATTACACTGACACAACAGAGTCTAAACTGCAATGGGAACGAATAAATACGCTTCTTGGTTTCGCTAAATTTCGAACATAACTCGTCCGCTGGCACTACATTGTTTAACTGTCATTTGCGACTTGAAAATCAACCGGGTTACCTTAAAGCAAGGTCCAAAGGGCGCCAAAAACGCCATCAAGATGGTCCTTTTAACAATCTAAACTTTTTCGAAGCTACCATATGGCAGAAAATGGCTTCTTCCACTTGGCTTTGTCCGTGACATTTAACTAAGAAAGCTCTGTGCCCATAGTAGGACATTTCTTGTCACGTCAGTTGAATTGGTCTGCTTATAAAACATTACATAAAGCCTGGTTTTCACTAGCAACGCAAGCACAAGCATAAGAAGCTTATGCCAAGTGAAAACGAACACTGCGCAAGGGAAGGCAAGCATAAGCGCAAGCACAAGGAAAAGGAAAAACTTTGTTCCTTGCGCTTGTGCTTATGCTTGCGTTAAGCCCATTTTCACAGTGAAATAAACGCTCTTGTGCTTGTGCTTATGATTGCGCTTGTGCTTGCGTCGCTAGTGAAAACCAGGCTTAAGATATCTAGAGATCAGTATCATTTACAGCAGATCGAAGCAAACGTGAAAACTTTATATTGAATCGAGTGTGTTTTCGATAGGAAAAGTCAGTGTTAGGTGTTTCGATTCTGCTTAGTATAAGTAAAACAATTGCACAATCTCTGACCCAAAACTAATTGCACAGGTGTATCTTGCAGTCCTCTTCTGAGTTAAATATATTTCATTCAGAATGTTTGTGTCAAGTGTTCCTTTCAAAGGCCGCTTGGTTAAGTAATAGCAACATGCTTCACAAGTTATACGTCCTCCCTTACCGTCGAAGTAGGTTAGGCTGCTATAAGTTAGGCGGCTATAACATTACTTTCTCTGCTTATGTTTTACGTTCCAACTGTTAAAAGAATGACTTGAGCCAACTTACAGTTTCATAGGAGAATGATGAATTGTGTCACAGCTTGAATCCGAATCATGTGATTTTTATACGCAAAAGCCACAGCAGGCTGAGTTGAAGGGAACATATTCTAAGAAGTGTAAACTAAAGAAAAAAGCGGGGATTGAACAACGAGAAATATATAGCGGCAGGTAAAGGACCTTTCATTTATATCCTTACGATAAACTACAATCTTCGACAATTTTACTAAGGAAGGCTTGAGACTTAAGGAACGTGTTGTCTTTGACTACCGTAACTGTTAATTTGTGTGGATGTATCTCCTTCCCTTTCCCCTAGTTCAAAGTTGGATGTTTAATGAATAAAAAAAACACGAAAATTGTGTGCTTCAATTCAACATTGACCCAACATTAGAAAAGGGGGGAAGGGTAACCATCAATAAGGCGAATTGTTTCAACCATCCCAAGAGATTTGTCGAAGATTGCCAGTTTCTCCAAACTCGTAAGTGACATACTCCCCCTCCCCCGTATATTTGGAGGCTCCAAAACTTCCATTAGGCCGTATTCTTGGGATGTAACTTGGAATAGGTTCACCATCTCCAACTGGAGCTTAGGCAAAACGTCCTCTTCTCTTTACACAATAGCTAACAGATGTAGATGGATTTTCTACCTCCATCGATGCCGTTGGTCTCGTTGTTTCGATGATCAAAGCTATTATAAGCAGTTGATGATTTAGCCAAGACCCAGTGCGGATCTCCATAATTAAGTTGTCTTTACTGACATTTACAGCAGTCTGCTCATCATACGTAATGACCCGTCCGGTCACGCTAACGTAATGCTTTAGAAAAAGTAAGGAAAGGTGACTTGGGCCAGTCCCGAAGAAAGCGTCCGGACCCGCTGGCGCAAATTTTTCATGAAAAAAAGAGAGAAAAAAAAAAAAGAAACAAACAAAAGAAAAGAGGTAACAGCCGGGAATGCGAAGAGTTTAAGGATTCAGCAAACCTTTTGAGGAAAAAAAAAACATTCTTGAGTTAAAACCAGTCCTTTCAGATGAAACCTTAAAAGAATTCACCACGGATCAAAATACAACAAAATATGAACGATTGGAAATTTCATGGAGAAGGAGCAAAAATCAGACAAGTAACGACAGATCTCGTAGTAACCCAGAAAAGCAGCAGCAACTGAGGTTCTTTCGCAGCCTCTCTGCAGTAAAGGTGACCTTCTTTGCTTTGAACCAAGTAATTCCTTTTTAATGACGCCCCGCCATGAATCCAGGGAGCGCGTAACTCCTGAAATTTCTCTCCGTAAGAGTCCAGCTGTGAAGTTTACCAAAAGACCAGGAAATCGTCATAGCAGCACCGTATCGATCATGTTCATTTTCTCGTGACTACATGGCCAAATCCCTCCAATGATAGGTTCCCAAATTTCTTCATAAACGTGAAATCCTCGCAGGCCACTCATAAACGTGCTAATTATGGACTCTCTCATTGTGTTCACCTCACAGGGAGGCTGTTTAATGATAGTTTGTTTTATTTACGTTGCTAGCCTTCTTGCTGTCTAGAACGGTTAATCAAAGCGTTTCGCAAATTGACTGGTTTTTGCGGTCCTTTGAGAGATTAATTTAATGATAGTTTGTTTTATTTACGTTGCTAGCCTTCTTGCTGTCTAGAACGGTTAATCAAAGCGTTTCGCAAATTGACTGGTTTTTGCGGTTCTTTGAGAGATTAAAGAAATGATGACCCCCGAAACTACATAATCCTAGATTGTTTTATTCTTCCAAACGGCGGGATTAAATGCTCGGGAAATAAGGCTGCCGAATATTCGCCAAAGCCAAAGAAAGAAATACGCACGGAAGTGAGTCAGAGAAAGGTAGCCCTGGTTTTCCTTTTTTCTTAATTCTGTGTATTTCCCTATTTCTTCAAAGTCTATTATGCAGGGTCACCTTCTCCGACAGACACAGTGTTGTTAGAAGGATATCGTAAATCACTTACCTGGAAATAACGTCCTAATTAAACAGGGATCTCACTAACAGGAACGTCACAATAAGTCTGAAATCGTAGTTTTAAAAGGGATCCAAAATTAATAATTTGAAATGATGATGACATGCAAATAAATTAATGTATTATCAATTACTGTATATAGGAGAGATTGTTAAGAGCTCTTGGCACTTGAAATTGACAATAGCGTCATGAGGACGTCGGAGCTTTCCTTTTATATGCCGTTGAGTTTCATTATAAAACGTGAAATGGCGTCTAAACAATCAGCTCTAGAGACGGAGTCAACAGGTTGGTAGCTTTGTCCAAACTGATCCTCTTAAAAAAAAAAAAAAAAGATGAATTCAAGCGCAATTTCACCCAACCAGTCTACACTAACCGATTGTGAAATAGAAAGTTATCTCGGAGGAAAACTTGGTCCTATTTCCACGGAGGCATAATAACTTGTGAACACAATAACTTGTGAACATAATAACTTGTCCCTTTACCATTGTCTCAAACGGTCTTGTCATCGTCGCTGTCAACAGTAAGCCGCGACTAAAAAGCAGCTCTAACCTCGCACTTGCCTGTTTAGCAAGCACCGATTGGATAATGGGGTCACTGGGGCAGCCTCTTTTCATCGCTTGGATAATAATAATCTTACATGGACAGGCCTCCAACGGAAACTGCCTTGTAATGAACTTATCGAAGTCCGTTATCAGAATACTGGCGTTGGCATCAGTCATTCACCTAGCTTTAATGAACGTAGAGCGATACATAGCCATAAAACACGCATTTAAATACATATCTATGGTTACAAAACTTCGTATACTTCAATCGTGCGCTTTCGTTTGGATCACAACCTTATTCGTAACGATACCCGTGGCCATTATAAACATTCGCGTTTATGGTGCTGTAAGCAGTCTTCTCGTGCTCTTTTCTATGGCAGTTACCATTTTCTGCCAGTTGGTGCTTTACTTCGAGACTCGTCGCCATGAAAAACGAATAGCCGCTCAGCAAGTTTCAGTGGAATCCAGGCGAAAATTCCTGGAAGAGAAAAAAGCCTTCAAAGTGACAACTACTGTACTTTTTACCTTGCTGTTGACCTACGCCCCTATAATTCTCGTCCGCTCACTAAAAGCAAGAGCTGTCATCAACACAGTAAGTATGGCGCAGATTGTTTACTTCTTTGCAATCTCTTTGACAATACTAAATTCTGTCATTAACCCAATAATTTACTGTCTTAGAATAAGACAGTTTCGTGTGGCGTTTATTGAACTGGTTTTCAGACAGAACAACGCACAAAGCGAAACAAACGGAATATTAATACGCTGAAAGTTGGACAGTGTCACCGCTTGAAGAAGACCGGGTCGAAGAAGGGCTTACAAGATAGAAGTTCGTTCATTGAAGTAACTGGAGGAAAGCGTTTATTGGGTAAAATAACTGTTAGTTGCAGTTTCCTTCGAAAACATGTCAAACTTTGACAACTATTTATGTACAAGAAAGGAATTAATTTCCTGGGCGACAGCAATGCAGTTGAAGCAGAAAATGTCCTCTTTGTAAGGCGCATGCTCCGTGGCACGTGCTGATTAGGCCGTGGGAAAAAAATGTTCACCCGTCATTTTGGCAGTACAAAAGTACGTAAGCACACACGCAACGTGCTAAGTATAAACGTTTACAATTTTTTTTTTTTTTCATAAATCTTTTTTTTTATAACTGCAGCCAGTAGGCGAGGCATGAAGGCTTTTAGGGAAGCAAAGAAAACACTACTTTAAAACAAGTAGAACTGAAAAAAAAAATAGAGAGAATTAAAGGTAAAAAAAGCAAAACAAAACAAACACACACACACACCAAACACCATAAACACCATAAGAGAAAGGCAAAAATCAATGTGAAATTAATGAAACCGAACCATTGAATTTAAATGGTTGATAAGATCTGAAAAATTCTTAGGAATGTAAATATTCAAACGAAGAATGATCCTCACAGTTGAGAATGCAATTTATGCAATTGCGAAAAGAAGCCTGAAAAAAAAATTCTGGACTTAACGGGGTTTAAACCCGTTGCTGGGCCATGCAAGTTTTATTTATTTATTATTTATTTATTTACTTTTTCCATTCTATTTTTCCTATGGCGTTGCTGGACCATCGCAAAGGTTTTTAATTATTATTATTATTATTATTATTATTATTATTATTATTTTATTTATTTTTTATTATTATTATTAACTTGTTTTTAATTTGAAAGAAAAAGAAAAATAACAACAAAAAAATAAAAATAAGTAAAAAATATATATAAATTAAATTATAAAAAAGAATAAAAAAATTAATTAATAAATAAATAATAAAAATAAAAAATAAAGAAATAATAAAACAATAAAATAAATAAATAAAATAAATAAATAAAAATAAGAATACAAAAGTAAAAAAATAAAATAAATAAACAAGAGTAAAAACTTGAAAAAAAAGGAAAAACATTGGAAAAACATTGGAAAAAGTTAAAATTAAAAAGAAAACAAGAATAAGTAATAATAATAATAATTCATAATAATAATAATAATAAAACAAAAAGAAAAGCACTCTAAAATAAAAAAATCAAATAAGAATAATAAAAAAAATTGAAAAATAAAAAAATAATCGAAAAAATTGGAATAAAAGCAAATAAATAAATAAATAAATAAAAATAAAAATAAAAACGTAAAATTATACAAAAATACAATGGCGTTGATCAAAAATGCTATGGCGTTGATGGGCCACTATACGGCAAGTCAATTGTGAATTCATATGTTCCCGTGAAAGAAATGAGTGCGAATGATATATGAAATAACTCATACCTGAACTGCGGAAATGAAATCAGATAAAGAATGATTCTCGCAGTTGCGAACGCAATTTATGCAATTGCGAAAAGAAGCCTGAAAAACAAAAACAAAAAAAACAAACAAACAAACAAACAAAATTAGGATTTCAACGGGGTTTGAACCCGTGATTACCGGTGCGATGCTCTAACCAACTGAGCTATGAAGCCACTGACGTTGGAAGCAGGTCAATTGTGGGTTCATATGTTCCCGTGAGAGAAATGAGTGTGAATGATATATGAAATAAATCATACATGAACGGCGGAAATGAAATCAAATGAAGAATGATCCTCGCAGTCTGAACGCAATTTATGCAATTGCGAAAAGAAGCCTGAAGGAAAAAAGTCAGGAATTCAACCGGGGTTTGAACCCTTGACCTCGCGATTTCCGGTGCGATGCTCTAACCAACTGAGCTATGATGCCACTGACGTTGGGAGCAGGTCAATTGTAGGTTCATATGTTCCCGTGAAAGAAAGGAGTGTGAATGATATATGAAATAAGTCATACCATCCTCGGAGACCCAGGGGCAGATAGTCGGGACGGGACAAAGATTCGGGACGAGCGAAAGTTTACAAGACAGTCGGGAGAGCCCCTGGGAACATTTCTTTATCGGGCTAGTTCCAGTGGCCGTTGAAATACAGTTTCCTGATTGGGCGGAAATTTTCTGGCAAGGAATTTTTTTCTGCCCAATCGGCGAACACGTGACGAGCCCAAAGACGTCTGCAAAGGAGGCTAAACCGTCCACTGCTTACAATCGACTCGAAGTCGCGTCTCAGCTCAGCCCAGCTCAATTTCGAGAGAGACCTTGAAATGGGGGGGATTAGTTTGTAAAGAAACTGTGGTGCTGCGTCGGTGGGGGAGTGAAACACGAAAATTTGGTTTATCAACGGAGTTTATCAACGTAGTTGACCACCGTACAGGGATTCGATTAGCTGACGTTTCGAGCGTTAACCCTTCGTCGTAGCGAATCGAGGATTTGTGGGTTGTGTATGGTTTATATACAGAAAATGGAGCTACGCTATTGGTGGTAACATGGTAACGTGAAAAACATGAATAAATTAATTGAATGAAAAGCGCTCGTTGATACCGTTGGGATTAAGAGTGCCAATTTGAAAGATCAGTTTTTGCTCGAGATTTTTACGGCTTTCCGTGGTACCTTGATGTAGGGAAAGGCCGAGAGCGACATGTGTTGTTTGGAATGGTTAGGGAGATTAAAATGCCGAGCGACAGGTTTGGATGCGTCTTTGTCATCTTTCTCAACATCACGAAGATCTTCTCGGAATCGGTCACCTAGTCGTCTTCCTGTTTCGCCGATGTATAAATTTTTGCATAATGTGCAGGTTATGCAATAGATAACATTTGCGGAGGTACACGTGAAACGATCAGTGATCTTAACAGATCGCTTAGGGCTCGATATTTTGTCAGTGTTTTGAATGAAAGGACAAGTTTTGCATCGCGAGCGCGCGCATTTAAAAGTGCCAGGTTGTTCAGTTGTTTTGAATGCGCTTTTAACTAGAGAGTTACCTACATTTTTGTCGCGTTTGAATGAAATCAGCGGTGGTTCCGAAAAGATTCTAGCAGTTTCTGGATCATTTTGCAGTATCTTAAAGTTATTAAGAATGATGGCTTTAACTGGGTTATTATGCGGGTGAAATGTGAGGGTGAATGGAATTCTGTCATTCTTTTCCTTTTGTGACTCTTAATCCCCACGGTATCAACGAGCGCTTTTCATTCAATTAATTTATTCATGTTTTTCACGTTACCATGTTACCACCAAAAGCGTAGCTCCATTTTCTGTATATAAACCATACACAACCCACAATTCCTCGATTCGCTACGACGAAGGGCTAACGCTCGAAACGTCAGCTAATCGAATCCCTGTACGGTGGTCAATTTACATTATCAACTCCGTTGATAAACCAAATTTTCGTGTTAGACCTTGAAATGGCGTGAGAAAATCCAGTTTAAAATAATTTACCCGTAGCCGTGGTTGTCTCTCCATCCACTTATATTATGACAATCATGAAAGACCAGGGGTTACGTGGTTAAGGTCATTGGGCTTGAAGGCTGCTTTTGTGTGGAAAAGTACGGAGGCCGAAATCACAAACCAATTTATCAAATCAAAATCAGTTTCCCAATGCTGTGACATTCTTTTGCATACAGATGCCATTTTGACGTTGTTGTGAGTTCGATCAGATAATGCTTTTGAAATAGGTGATTACCTTGGCTATAGAGTAAGACTCGAATAGGAACTACTCCAGTATTTTTGAGGGAATGGAATGAAACATGGCGTGTATTATGTTAAGATGAAAACAGATTTTTACAAAAATCATCACTCTTATGAGCATATAGACACTTAATGTTTTCCTTACTATTGGTAGAGTTAGCATAATTTTTGAGACCTTAGCAGATTTGTGGCAGATGTTTTGCATGGTAATTGGGGTACGGTATTGACCTGATACCTTTTGTAGTATTACAGGGCTTTCATAGCTCCTAAGAATTAGGCAGTGTGATATGGTATTGCTAAACATCTTGTGCAGTGCACTTAACTATGATGTTTTGTTTTGGTAAATTCATTTGAGATTGACCCTTTTGGGCCACTGTAGAAAAGCAAAGTGAAAGAACAACAGATAACAGATGGACAATTAAATTTTAAGAGTAATTTAAAATTTTTTTGTACCCCCTCTGAAACTGAAGGTGTAATTTCATCTTGGGTATACTCATTGGAAATTTCATTTAGTACAAGGTAGGCTTCTCCTGAAGTGCTGGCAGCTGGCTAAAAGTGGCTTCGTTTAAATTTTGAGCCACCTCCTTTTCAATGAAAAGTTTCCAATGTTTTTTGAAGGCTGTTTAAATTCTCATAAAAAAGCCACCTTCTGTTAGATTCCAGTAAGCTATTCTAAAACCTAATAACAACTCTGAGGCCATAAGGCTTGTGACAAATAATCACTACAATATCCAAACAGATTACATTGGAATCCCTTCTAGTTTTATTTTATTGTAACAGTTATTTTATTTTATTTTTTGTTTCCACTTTATCTAAAAGGGGATATCTTACTGAGAAGCTACTAAATTTTCTCATTTGAGAGATCATGTTGTCATGTTTTGTAATTGTATTCAGGTTATGGGTATGGTTTGTGTGTAGTGTGTGTAGTGTCCTGTACCTTGAAATAATTTAACTATACTTAGCCATACCATTGTATCAGCCTAACTGTTTGACTCAGTGAACAGTATAGTTGAGAATGATTTGTCAATAGGTGGTTATCGAGGGTCTTTTGGCACAAAACACATATACACTATGTGAGGAACTGAAAATATGGTTCCTTAATTAACTGAAAGCATTCGTTCATGTTTGAAAAATTGTCAAGGAAAAGGGCGGTGACAGGAAGAACCCATTCCAAAATTGGTGTGGTCTCATGGGAGAAAAAGTCCTTTCCTGGTGTACCACTGGTTTAGCAATCACAGCAACTACAACTGTATCATGCAAAATGGAATTTAATAATTGTTATATTATGGATACCCTTGAGCGTTTATAAAGACAAGAGTGCATTAACATCTTGCATCAACTTGTAAACAACTTTATCTGAAACTTTGCAACCTAAAAGTTGCAACACAGTCAACATAATGTAAATGTTTCCAGCAAGGTTTTGCTAAAGCCCACTCTAAAACATGTGTTTAAAACGTAAATTAACTTTTTAACTGAGCTCAGCACCACTGTGGTAAAAGAGTTCATGGAAAGCTTGTGCAAATTGCCATGCATCTTGCAGGTACAGTACAACACATTAGCAATTATCACAACTGCAAGGCAATATGCCTATTTTTATGCACACCTTGGGAAGAAAAGCATATTGGCCAACAGATATGAAAACCAAAACATTGCAATAGGTCGCAGTGGAACTGTACACTTTCTCTAAGGCCTTTTCGTGGTCTCTCTCGAAATTAAGCTGAGACGGTCGATTGCAAGGTTCGATTTCGTGAGCTACGTGCTTCTCGCCCGATCGGCAAACTTGTCTGGTCCGTGCAACAGAAATTTCATCGCCCCGACGAGTTTCAGGAGCGGCCCACTGCCCGTACGTAAACCAGAGAAAAAAGCCCAAACCTAACAACAATGATCCTAGCCAGAGAAAGAGACCGAGTTACATCCTGTTCTTCGCATGAAGTTTACGATGCATGCGGTCGGTCTTCATCTTGATTTTTCTAGTTCCTTACAAGTGATTGTTGCTTGAGTTCGATTTTAATTTGTGGATTTCTGGGTTTTGTGGGTCCTTTGCCACCCAAATGTTCCTCGTAGGATAAATCTGTCGAACGAACCACTAAAAATAAGGTCGACAGCAGATTGACCGCTTACTTGTTGGTGTAAGGAGTCACGAAAGGAGTGCGATATATAAGCTGATCGCCGATTGGGCAGAAAAAAATTCCTTGCCAGAAAAGTTTCGCCCAATCACGAAGCTGGATTTCAATAGCTTTTGGAACGAGTCCGATAAAGAAATGTTCCCAGGGGCTCTCCTGTCCGTCTTGTAAAGTTTCGCTCGTCCTGAATCTTCTTCCTAACCCGACTCTCTGCCCCTGGGTCTCCGAGGATGAAGTCATACATGAACGGCGGAAATAAAATCAAATAAAGAATGATCCTCGTAGTTGTGAAAGAAATCTATGCAATTGCGAAAAGAAGCCTAAAAAAAAAATCAGGACTTTAACGGGGATTGAACCCGTGACCTCGCGATTACCGGTGCGATGCTCTAACCAACTGACCTATGAAGCCACTGACGTTGGGAGCAGGTCAATTGTGGGTTCATATGTTCCCGTGAAAGAAATGATTGGAATGATTTGGTTGATGATTTTGTTGATTTCATTTCCGCAGTTCATGTATGATTTATTTCAAATATCATTCACACTCATTTCTGTCACGGGAACATATGAACCCACAATTGACCTGCTCCCAACGTCAGTGGCTTCATAGCTCAGTAGGTTAGAGCATCGCACCGGTAATCGCGAGGTCACGGGTTTAAACCCCGTTGAAGTCTTGATTTTTTTTTTGTCAGGCTTCTTTTCGCAATTGCATAAATTGCATTGACAAGTGCGAGGATCATTCTTCATTTGATTTCATTTCAGCAGTTCATGTATGATTTATTTCATATATCATTCACACTGTAAATATTGTATTTGCTTGTTAGTAGTCGTTTGACTGATATATTGAGAAAAAAAAAGTAATCGAGTACAAATTGAATTTCTGGCGTTTGAGTCTATATGAATCAGCCGGAAATGAAATATTTCTGCGGAATATAAGCAGTGGGGACTGGGTCTAGTTCATTCGAAGTGCAATGTGGGTACAAGGGAGGGATATATATAAATGAGGTGTATAAATGAGGTGTATGCTGAAGTCATTCTAGGCCGGCGTTTGCCTAACGTCACTTTATTTTTAGTATTAAGTATGTCATTTTTCGTTGTCTACCGTGTGACTTTTATTGTAGCTAACGCGAGTGGGATTAGCTTCGTAGGTTGGGCTACTTAGAGCTTGAGACATGGTTCCTATCCAGATTTGCTGCCGAGTTTCTCCCCACCGGGTTTTTTTCCGGTAGGTCTTGTCTGGCCACCGTCGGAGAGTAGTGGTCTTGTAAACTGTCGCTTAGCTCTATTTTATGCATGTTTTGCCACATACTTGGTTGTAATAAGAGGTTGTAGCTGTAGTATAACTTAATGTTACAAACTAAACCAAAATAAACCTTGTCATTCAACATTTCCTGCACCTACGAGTGTTGGATGGTCTTAATTGATGCTTCAAAATCCTTCGACTTTTTATGTGCCTTGGGCGATCGACAAGTTGCAGGTTAAATTAACACGACACAGTTTGTATCAAGATGTGAATAATCATCGTATTTATGAACACTACTCTTAAAGCAGTAGTGAGAATAAAGCCTTAAAAAAAAAATAAAATAAAATAAATCAGTCATTTACGGGAGTCGAACCCTCGACCTATGCGATACCGAAACTTGGCGTTGCAATATATTTTCTTGTGTTGGGTTATGTTACGAGTATTCAGCACTCGCGAAAAATGTGTTCTTGCCATGACAAGGGTGGTTCACGTTGTTATCTCATAAGCATTCTACGCTAAGTCTGTTGTGCCCAGGTGAATTAAAATTGCAAGGTAAACCTTACGAATGCATGAGGACTCAATCTCGAGACAGAGCTGTCACTACCTTAAGCAAGGAGATTTTGATGAGGAGAAACATCATCGTAGCTGTGAACGTCACTTTACAAATTAAGCGAAAGAGACCCTGAAACACAAATGTTGGCTGGTACTGAAGTTCAACCCATGAACCTCTGATACTGGTGCAGTGCTCTACCAACTGAGCTCGCAAGCTGGTCATTTTTTTGTTTTTTTGTTTGTTTGTTTTTTGTTTGTTTGTTTCGTATAAACCTGTGAATCATGGATATAACTGCAGGGTAAATGGCTGAAGATGATGGACGGCCGTGGTGTGAATGCTACTTTAGAAGAAATGAAATGAAATCCTAAAACAAATACATTAACAAAATCCAGGCTTGAACGGTAGTCGAAACCAGCATGATGTTTTTTACACCGGTGTAATGCTATATCGACTGAGCTAACCATTCTAACCAGGTAGAATTTACTCATTCATTTTGTTGGCCAGTGGAGTGATCCACCAACTCAGCTAACAAGCCAACTAGGAGGTGGAAATGGTCTGGTTCCTAATAAACCACGAATGATGAACAAAAAATGTGATATATGAAAGTCTGAAGTCTGTGCATGAAAGGCTGAAGAGGCTAGTTGTGACAGATACTTCAGCAATAGCGAAAAGAAGGCCTAACAAAAAGGATGCTCGCACTGTAATAAAGGCTAGGAATCTGTTAGACCCTGTTAAACTAAAAATGGTTGAAATATGTTCTCTTATGGACGTGTAACAGGAAAAATATGACCCCGTATCACAATCCAAATTTACTACACTGATACAACAAAGTCTAAACTGACACAGGAACGAATAAATCTGCTTCCTGGTTTCGCTAAATTTCGAACTTAACTGTTCCGCTGGCACAACATTGTTTAATTGTCATTTGGGACTTGAATCTCAGGGGAGCATGGTTCGCACAGTGATGAGAGCACTCGCCTTCCACCAATATTTCCCGAGTTCGAATCGCGGACTCGGTGTCATATATGGGCAGAGTTTGTTGGTTCTCTACTCTGCTCCGAGAGTTTTCTCTCTGGGTACTCCGGTTTTCCCCTCTCTTCAAAACCAACATTTGATTAAATTTGATTTGATTTGAGATTTGTAGCTAGTAGGCGAAGAGCCACCTTGTGGAAGTGCTACTAATAAATCGTTATTATTATTATTATTATTATTATTATTATTATTATTATTAAAAGGCGCTTAAAACACTACCATGATTGTCCTTTTAACAGTCTAAACAATTTGAAGCAAGCACATGGCGGAACATGGCTTCTTCCTCTCGCTTAGTGTGTGGTGTTGTCTTAAGAAATCTCTGTGTCCATATTAGGTCATTTCTTGTCACTTCAATTGAACTGGTCTGGTTATATGACATTACACACGAGACCAAGAGACTAGATACTCTTTACAGTTAACTTAACTTAAAAAAAGAAAAGCAGGTCGAAGCAAAAGTAAAAATTTTTTTTATTGACATGGCACCCTTTACATCACTCGCCTCTTAAGCACTAACATGTCACTGCAGAAAAATAAATACACTTTCACGTTAGAGAGCCATATATATAGAAATGCACTGTCGTGTAAATCCAAGCGAGGGTGTGAGGGCGGCGAGGGAAAGTCAGTTTTAGGTCTTTCAGCTTAGTTAAAGTAACACAATTGCCCAATCTTTGACGCACTGGTTCATTATCTTGCAGTCTTATTATGAATTAAAGCATGTTTCATTCAGAAATGTTTTTTGCATGTTATGTGTTCCTTTCAAAGACCGCTTGGTCAAGTAATAGTAACAAGCTTTATGTATACAAGTTAAACTTCGAACTAGGTTACGAGGTTATAACATAGCTTTCTCTCTCTATGTCTTACGTTCCAAATGTTAAAAGAACGCCATGAGCCCACAGTTTCATAAGTGAATAATCAATTTGTCCCAACTTGAATCCGAATCACGTTATTTTTATGCGCAAAAGAAACGGGAGTTGAGAGGTGTAAACTAAGTAAACATGATTTATCAAGGAGAAATGTACAGCGGCTTTTAATGCAATTTTTATTTATCTTCTTACTCTGACCGTAACTGCTCATTTTTGTGGATGTTCTTTCCTCCCCTCACTATAGTTCAATGTTGGATGTTTAGCGGATAAAAAAGCATGAAAATTGTGTGCTTTGATACAACATTGACCCAGCATTGGAAAGGACGGGGGAGGGAAGAATCAATACGCCGAATTGTTTCAACCTTCCCAAAAGATTTGCCGAAGATTGTAGCTGAAATAATCGCTACCTCATTTAGCTCTCAGAATGTCCTTTTTTGTATATAGCGGGCACCCAAATGTACATGTGGGACATTTTTCCTAGGCAGCATTTAAAAACTCTTGACCTGGGCAAAATTTTACAAAGTGAAAGAGTGGGATCTCCTAGTGATGTTTGTGCAGTTTAAATGCAGGGTATAGATAGTATATTTTTAATGGCATAATGGAATAAAAGCTTATGACCATGGACTGGGTAGTGAGAACATTTTAAATAATAATTGTTAAAATCATTCAATTATGCATCCCAGCAAATTAATTTTTAATGCCTTTGTTTCAATTTAAACACTTTTGAACTCGAAAAAATAAAGATAAATATATAAAAAAACAAACCTTTGACCTTCCGCCAACGATTGGCAATTTATCTGCAAAGCATTAGCAACCACGTTCACAGTTTTCGGTGTTGACTCGTGAACTATTTCATGATATGAATCACATCAAAGCTATGTTTGCTTTTTCAAACACATCAGCCACAGGAGTGGACATGACGATATGGATTTTAATGGAATAAATGAATAATGACTAATGGACAAGGCTAAGAGTAAGAACTGTCATAATAATTGATTTTATTTTTCTGCAGGTTGATGCTATTTTCTTTTTTCTTTCATTTCACTAGACCAACAGACCTGGCCATCGGCAAACTCTTTTATATGCTCATTCTACCTCATAGGGCAAACATAATTTACCAATAGTAGTTCGCGTTGAAACACTGAACACCCTTCAATCCGGCACCATTTCAAACTACAGAGACTGTTGGTCAGCCATAGCTAAGGATATAGGTTTATTCGAAGTAATGAAGATCAATTCAAGTTCCGCATCTGAATGAAAAATTTACCTTTTCCTGGGTGGAAAACTTGATCACACCACCACTGAGGCTTTCACGGTTCTTGTGTTCCTAGTAGTCATAAGCACATTCTTTTGTCCTTTTACCACGCTTTTGAACGCCTTAGTCATCATCGCGGTTAAAAGCAAACCACGACTGAGGACGAAGTCAAACATCGTTATTGTATTTTTGGCCACCACGGATGGGGTAATGGGATTGATAGGACGGTCACTCTACATCGCAGAAATGGCAATCATTTTATTCAAAGGAACTTCAAACGCGGACTGCTTGACAAAAGAACTATGTAAGGAGATTCTAAGGGTTCTGGGCAAAGCGCCAGTCTTTCACGTCGCCTTGATGAATATAGAGAGGTGCATGGCCATAAGGCACTCGTTTGTGTACATGGTCACGGTCACTAGAGCTCGTTTGCTCAGGTCTTCTGCTCTTTCATGGATTGGAAGTGTGTTGTTAACAGTGCCTTTGGCAATTATAGACAACAGTTTGTATCCGAGTAACTCTAACGTCTCCCTTACTCTTTGTATGGCTATTGCCGTCTTCTCTCAAGTCATCCTTTACTGCGAAAGTCGCCGTCACGAATGACAAATCGCTGCCCAACAAGTTCCAGGAGAAGCCAGGCAAATATTCCTAAGGGAGAAGAAAGCTTTTAAAGTAACATCAACTTTCCTTTCTTTCTTGTTGCTGACTTATTTGCCTTTGATGATTGTCCGGATACTTACAGGAAAATATGTTATCGAGTCTCTTGACGCAACTTACATTCTTTTCTTTTTGGCGAGCACTGTTACCATTCTAAACTCGCTTATAAACCCCATAATTTACTGCGCCAGAATAAGAGCCTATCGCGTCGCTTTCATTAAAATCCTGTTAAGAACCAGCAAAGCACAAGCCGAGCAGATTCAACGAGATGCTTTTAGAACATCGAATGCTGTTGCACCAAATGGAAGTTCACAAAGATCTCCAAGAGTACAAGGTGGAAACTATGAACTGCAACTACTGACAACATTGACATCTGAAAATGGAATAACGGCATAAATAAGAATTCTCAACCACCAGAACGGCAGAAAGAAACAAACTTAAACACGTCAGGATAAGAATAGGGGAATTCGCTAGCGAATAAGCACATCTCTTCTTGCCGTTCTTTTGTAGGCTTAGTGTTTGTTGTTGTTGTTGTTTATTTATTACGAATTCCGAAAATAGGATTTTTGGATTCATTTAAATCCGGATTTCTTGAGGTGCGTTTTCATAATCTGAATGGGAGTTTGTTACTCACTTCTAATTAACGGTTGTGGGCAGAGAAATTTAATGTTCGTACTCTGTTTTTAAAAAGAAGAGCGGCTGTAACTTGGAATTGGACGGTTAATCGTTAATACATACATACATACATACATACATACACACACACACACACACACACACACATACATACATACATACATACATACATACATACATACTTATCCTTTCCCCGTCGGGGCTTTTCAGGGATAATTTACATCACTGGCCGGGGGACTTGACCAGACTGCTAGTACAGTTTACAATTAACAGACACTAGGGGTGGTCACAGCCAGAGTTTTGTTACGTCCCTAGTGATTTACGTCCCATAGAATCAGATTAAGTGAAAGTACTGTGAGACGGGGACTATGGTTTATCGTCCTTATCCGAGAAGACTAGAAAGTCTAACCATTTGCAGATGTCATTACAAAGGCAGCACTTTCTCCTCAGTTATTTTTAAGACCCTGATTGTTGGTCCGGCCGGGGTTAGAACCCGCGACCTCCCGCATGGTAGTCCGGTGCTCTACCACTGAGCTAACCGGTCTGCGGTCAATCATGGTCTGCGGTTAATCATGGTAATGTCACAAGAAACTGCCGGAGAATATCATTTACCACGCTCGAAATCTGCCACCTTCATTAATGACATTTTCTACATGGAGTAACCTTCAATGTGTGGCTGAATTACGTGTATGGCTAGTCAGGTTTTCTGTATCAGTCGCAGGACGAAATGGCAAGAATCTGTGAGCTGAAACACTGCGTAATCGCGTGCCCCCGTGCGGAAACATAACGGCCAGCACGCGTTTCCGATTACGGATACCAGACGTGTATTCAAGATTCCGTCGCTGTGGTTACGACGGAACCGGCATGTTCGGCATGTTTCCGTCACGTTTCCTATCATAGAAACTCTTGCTTCCGTGCAAGACAATACAATGACTAAAAAAATAATGCAAAGTATATGAGTTAACTTTTTACTGAGCTAGTAACTATGCATACAAGATTTGTATCTTTCTGTTCGTCGCTTTTATGGTGTGATAACCATTCTTTTTCACTCCTTTTAATTTTTTGCTTGCTTTTTTCTTGAACGGCTTATGCCACCCGTTTGTTACCACTTGTTACCATGGTTTATTTTTCTCTGAATACATCACCAACATTTTTTTGGTCTCCCCTCTTGTAAGCTAGCGGTGACTAATTCGTATGAACTAAGGTCTTAAGCACTGAGTAATGAAATTCTGAGGGAACGAATTTTTTTTCTACTGAAATATGGCCTGCCTTGATTTGCATAGGATTGACGACCGATCATGTGGTTGTCTTAAGTCAACATTCTGACTGGAAAGTCGAAGGTTTGTTTGGTTTGCTGCTGTAATCACGTATATAATTCATACCTCTATAAAATCGACAAATTCTTCAAAACAAATGGGAACCAAATATGCCCAGTTGACGCAACAAAAGAAAAAACATTGAGGATAAAATCATGGGATACAAATGCTGGAATCAACATAGCTGATCATGAAATAAATGTCTTCCCAAAAGAGCAACAATGGTGGTGCCATGTCCGAAGTTAAAATTCATAAGTTTATAGTACAATAATCCCACAGTCTAAATGTCTTTAGTGTTTCCTAAGTGACCGAAGATATCTGAATCCTCTTCTTTTGCTGGAAGATGTCGACTATTACAACGTATTAGTTCTGCCAAACTGTGAACGACATTTCTGTTTGTTTCATCGAACACGTTTCTTTAAGTTATGTGCTTTTCACTTTTTCACTTGTCTAAGCTGTTGGACTCGTTACTTAAACTGTTGTAGCTACAAAGCAAGGGCAAAAAGCGGATAAAATTTTAGTAAAACATAAGCTTGTAAAAAATTACGACGCTGTCAATCATTTTGCAATCCGTAAGCCGATAATCAAAACTACTTATGAAAAAAATCCAAGCTGGTTTGAGCTCTGTTACCACTTGTGATGTCCACCGCCGTGGCAAGGATCTCTGTTCCTCCGAAATGCATGGTAACTTCGATGTCTCTGTTTCGACCTCGTGATGTATCAGGGGACTGAACCCTCACAGTTCCTATCTTGGTTACCCCTTCGTCTGTAATAAATACGGTGTCTGGATTATCCGCGACATAAAATCCAAACGTTAGCTCGGTATCATTAGCACGCAGTGGAATGTACATCCTTTTCACACTTTCACCAAGTCTTGCGTTTTCGTTTTCTTTGACAAAACAACAAAACATGTTACCGCACATCTCGCGGCCATCTACCACAAAGCGTTTCTCCTCAGGATGAATAGCCTTATCGAATGGCCTCGAACTATCAGCACCGTAGGTCGTGCTTGCCACTCTCTCCGTGATTTTGGCTGGATTTTTTCCAAACATTACAGCACCTTGTAGGACTGACGTAGCGGCGTTACGGGGGGCGAGGACTCGATACTCGGAGAACTCTTTCCTTAGTTCTTCTTGAAGTAAGAAGCTGTCAGCGAATCCACCGACCAGTAGCATGGTCTTCACTTTTGACAGCTGTGGTCTTTTTAGCACAGTTTTCAAATGTTTCTTTATCCGGTCTAAGGCTGGTTTAAATAACCTCTTCATCACGTTCGAACTTAATGCGATAAATTCGCATGCCCTAAACCTAATTTCATTTTCCCCATAGCTCTTAAGAGCTGAATTTTTAACCTTCTTTGTCATTGCGCTAGCACTATAGGGTAATCGCACATTTGTCATTTTATTTTCCACAACACGATATCCTTGCTTTTTGCCTTCGAAGTCGTTCATCAGAGCAAGCCAGTCAGAGGGGTTTTTTTCTGCGTATTGTTTGACGTTTTCTTCTCCAATCAACTCGTTGAGGAGATCTATGAACTTCTCATTGACCTTTATTCCACCATGTGGGCCCCCGGTGATCTTGTCGATCTCTTGGATAGTGCCATTTTCAGCTATTCTGTGTGCGGCCACATCAAGCGTGCCTCCTAATTAGAAAATACAGTTGTGCAATCACTATAACCAACAAAACTGCATGGGCTGTATAACTATTACTATCGTGATCGCCATCGCTTTCACTGGTACCAACATCAACACTTGCAGTAGTAACATCAGCAGCAGTAGCAGCAATGGCAACAACAGCACTAGCACTATAATTATCACTGGCATTAGCCGTGGCATTGGCACCAGCACCAGCACTAGCACCAGCACCAGCACTAGCACTAGCACTAGCACTAGTACCAGCGCCAGCACCAGCACCAGCACCAGCACCAGCACCAGCAGCACAAGCTCAAGCAGCACCGGCACCAGCACCGTAACTAGCACTAGCACTGACATTAGCAATAGCACTGGCGTGTTTGCCCCTGCCATTACTGTTACAATCACTATCATCAGAAATTGCTGGAATACTACGTTAGCCAAAAACTAAAGAAAGTCTACGGTCTCTACGGTAGTAGCCAAGCCTAAATGCGGAGCTCCACGATTATTATTTTATTGAATCGAGCAACTTCGCATGGCTTTCCTTGGGCCAATTTTGGGTCCAGCAAATTGAGCAGCAGCAGGGAAAACGAAACGTTTTACGATTCAAATGAACTATTCAGAAAACAAACAAACGAACAAATATTGTTGAGTCCAAACTACTTTCAGATGAAAGCGTAAAGGAATTCAACGCGGATCAAACAAGAAAAGAAATTAAGATGCGTATGTTTGTTTGAAGATTCTTGGAGAAGGTAAAGAAATTAGACAAGTAACAAACATATCTTGTCGTAAGCTAGAAAAATTGCCAAACAATTTTGACGTAGTCCGTAGAAAGCATAAAAAAGGCGTACGAACCTGGTCGTTTAATCAGTTAGCAATCATTCGGAACACAGAGCTGCATAATAGCGCCATTTCACACAAAATCGTTGCTTGGCTAAGCAGGCACAAAACCCTAAAGTGCCTTAATAGTTTTACTGTTACTTCTCACATCCACCGAGGAAGCTCCTTCAATTAAAGATTCTCAGCGGCAAACCATCATCCAGTTACAACGAAGACAGCGCTTGCGAAACCAGACGAGATTATTTCTCGCAGACCCGCCCACTATAAAATTATCAAAGCCAGTTCGCTGTTTTCAACCTCGAAATGCTGATTCTTACTGTTTCAAAAAACAAACAAGCAAAAACCGCGATAATTAATCAAGTTAGGTGTCGAAACTTCGTTGTTTACAGTCTTTTGAAGAAGATCTATAACTTTTTCAATAAAGCGTGAGGCGCGTTAGTTTTTGCCTTTTTTTTTGTCACCTTTTTGACAACTTTCTATTAGATTTTGAGACATTCACCTGCATTTGATGCGATTTTTGCCCTCGAGCTTTAGTTTCTGCCTTCAATTTCATTGAAAGTCACGATGACCTCTACACTATAATAATACCAAAGCCAGCCTAAACACCCAAACATTGATTTTTACCAGCTCAAGCAAAAAGACTCGAGAATTAATCAAGTTAGACAGGG
>JAEMWC010000884.1:77500-92500 GCA_016490735.1 Pachyseris speciosa
AAGTGAGTCCGAAAAACGATTTTTCGTATTATTGCTGAAATTTCTGACGTTACGTGGCTCATTTGGTTGCTTTTTACCGTTTGTGCAGGATTTGTTTGTTGGGGTGGCTAAACGATCAAACATTTGTTCGTAATGGGAAATTTTGGATGAACATGTTTGATTTAGATCAAACATAGAAAGCCATTTAATGCACTATTGTGAGATGTGGCTAAACCGTCAACCATGCTCGTCCAATGATGTTGGATGAAAATATTTGCCGATCGTTGTTTGATTGCTAAATATGTTCTCGAACAAACACACGCGTCGACTGTATTGTTTTCTTGTAATGTTTTGAGGTTTTTGAACCGCGGTCAATTCCTGTTGACTGCTCTAAACATAAAATATTGGCTCAAGGAAAGGCTTGCGGTGTTGCTCAATACCAGTAAAAAAACAATAATCGTGGAGCTCCGCTCTTAGGCTTGGCGAAATCTATATGTTAACAATACTAATATATAGATTTAGCCAGGTTTAAAAGCGGAGCTCCACGATTATTATTTTTTACTGGTAAAAAAACAAATTCAGCAATCAAAGAACGATCAGCAAATATTTTCATCCAACATCGTTGGACGAGCATGTTTGACGGTTAGCCACCTCTCACAATAATGCATAAAATGGCTTTCCATGTTTGATCAGACATGTTCATCCAAAATTTCGCATTACGCACAAATATTTTATCGTTCATAGCCACCAAAACAAACAAATAGAGCACAAACGGTAAAAAGCAACCGAATGAGGCGCATAACGCGGCTTTTTTAATGCGTAGAAAAGAGAAAAAGGGAAACAATCTTGATAGTTTGGATGGGTAATCGCACGAGGCCGAGTAAAATTAAGGATTAATATCACTTGTGGCAGTTTTCAGAAAGTTGCTGAAATTGCCCTCGTCGCGCAAAACATAAGTGATACTAATCCTTAATTTTACGAGGACTCATTGCGATTACGTATTAATAACATAAGTTCAAACGTTTTTTTCAGTTCTTTACTAAACAGAGGAAACACAGACGTCGAAAAACATGTACAGTCAGCCAAGCGGAGGAAAACCTCTCGTTCGCTTGCGAAACAACAAACAAACAATTTGACTAGCTACTTCTTTGTGTCCAAAACGAGTAGATCGTTATATATATCCAGTTGTGACAAAAATTCGAGTTTCATTTCTGAACAAAAGTAACAACGATTAAACCAAATGCTAAGCTTCAATTTATAAATTATCTGTGTTATCGAGCTTTCTACCACTTGAAAGTACGCAACGATCCACTATAGTAAAAGCACGCACCTACAAAAATAGCAAACGGTTTGTCTAAAGAAAGAACTTCTTCCACCAAGTTTGCGCTACTCGTTCCTCCCATTAATGACGGTGCGTTGTTAAGTGAGCTTTCATGGTGAGCTGCTAGATGTCGCGGTAAAGTGAACAAGCCCTTGAAACGTTAAAGGAGAACTGAAGTCAAAAATCAAGGCGATTTCTATCGGGGACCAAAGATGTAAAAAGTGCGATTTTAACATTTTTTCCTGTCTATCGCCATACATTTGCGAGAATTTTTAGTTTGAAGTTGCTACTTTCCCGCTCTTTTGGGTTCACCAGTGCGGGCGCCAGTTTTCACTCAGCGGTTTGTAGCGAGAGTCTATGACGTAGCTTATGGGGAAACGAAGTAAACAACCTTGTGATGTTACTGTGAAGTACAATCATATCTCTTTATTTGTTGACTTCATTGCGAGTATGAGCGGGGTAGAACCTTTTCAATTCGAGGCAACGTATCCCCTGGGGAAGAACCAGACACAGACGACTTTGAAGATGTGGAAGAAGATGAAAATTACGGACGTGCAATTGCAAGGATCGACAACACAAACTGGTGTTCTTGCAGCGTCTGCGTAGCAATGCCGACCAACGACGAATGCTACTGCTGTCAAGAGCTCGAGGACAGGGGCACCCAACGAGCCACATCAAGGAAAAGCAGTAAACAGGCATTTTTAAGTACCTTATGGTGTTGGAAGTCTGTTTAAAGTAATGTTTTCAAAAGCTAGAAGAAGTTCATCTGTTCGGATTCCCTAGCTGAAATTTTAATTGCCCGAAAATGTTAGGGAACAAAATCCTCCCTTGAGAAAATGCAAGCTGAAATGAACTTTCTACGAACTTTCTAGGGAACTATTCTCTTTCCGAAAATGCTAGCTGACGTTTTTGACTGCCAAAAACAGCAATTGCGACCTTTCAGAAAACATCAGGGGCTATGATTTCCAATTGCGAATCTTTTAGGCCACGTTTTAGTTACGAAAATACGAGTGCACTCTTTAATCGACGCCGAAAGCCCAAGGCGAAATACCCTCCACCGAACAGATATCTACCGAAACTTGTCGTTGGGTGCCCCTGTCGAGGAGCTCAATCCGAAATTCGATAAAACTGCAGGTCAGTGAAGAAAATGTTTGTTTGATACTCAATTTATCTTTCTTTCGAAAGGTTAATGCATAGCCTTCGTCGTAGGTCGCACAAAGCGAAATGTTATTTCGAAGTTTAGTAGCGGTAGTCCCAATAATTTTCAAATACAGAATGAACCTTAGTCAATACTCCCATGTAAAAGAAGCTTATAATTGAAACAAATTTCTTGTTTGTCTATTGATAGGCGTCATGTGTATCACAAACCACGATAAATTCCGTATAGTTTGCCTCGACACGGATGTTTTGAGGACAGCACTCGTGGCGATTCACAATGCTCGCCTCAACCCAGTTCCGGAGCCCATTACAAGCAGGTAAAGCATAGCTGATTAGCTGCATGTACTTTGATCTCGTTTCTCCGCTCATTTGATAATTATCCCTTTGACAATGTTCCCATAACCTGCTTTTGAATTTCAGAACTTGGCGATTGGCTGCGTATCGGCAATTTACGTGGTGGGTACACGGAATACTCGGAAAAGGAAGACGGAGAGTGATTCCTGCATGTGTCTTTCGCGCCCTAAGGAAAGAATTTCCTGAGGAAAGTGGACAGTACTCGGGGTTTCAAGAAGCAGATATTAATTTGTGATTCCATAAACTTGGACTATTTATTATTGTACAAAAATAACTACTATGCTTTGTTTACATTTAGCATACAACATAATCATAATTAAATAATTTATGGGCTGTACATATATAAAGATGAAATACAGAATTTATAGTTTATTGACCATTACATACATTTTTTCTACAATCCCTAACACCTAGTGAAAAAGTTGACTCGTTATTATATTTAATACCAAAATGAAAACGTCCTACGATAGAAATAATTGATCTGTAAAAAACACACAACTCTTATCCGACTTGAATTTAGTCAAGTTTGTCAGGTCGTTTTAATTATTAGCAAACCTTGATGTGTATTTGGCAATAACTTCAGCTCTTAGTGGCCTTGGTTTGCTAGCAATATTTTTGGGAATGTTTGCTGGGGTTTGAAGTGTTGCACTCCGCTCACGGGTTTTTGTTTTTTCTTTCAATTACAGCATCTAACATTGGCTTAAGATGACCCCTGCTTGTTTTTCCATTGTTGGCTTAGCTATCCACTCTTTTGTGTGTTTTGGGAAGACAATTTTATACTGGAGTTCCCTTGATTTTCACCCCTGGTTGCAGTAGCCTGTTGCCTTAGAGTGTTTGCATTGTGGTCTAGTGCTGTCAGCTGGGTACGTGCAACCATACCCTTGTGGGAAAAATGCTGGCGTTTTGGCAAATACTTAGTTTGGACACTATGGTAAACTTCTAAGTTCCCAGTGTGGCAGCACAGTGAAAGCTGCTTGATGTCCTTCAAAAGGTTTTTGTCAAATACGACCCCCTTCAAGGCCTCATGGGCTGGGGATCCAGGCCGCAGCCACCTTTTGGTTCTAGCCACATTACGAGGGATAGGTGGGTGAGCACATTCATGATATACATCTGCCGAGTCCCAAGAGTGGATGTTAGCTGTATGATGTACAATGGAGATCCACTTTTCTCTCAGCAGCTCTGGGTTTCCCTCACAGGTTTCTGCACACCACCAAAGATGGTTTGAAATTGATTTTATCCAGGGTGAGAGCTCCTCACATTCTTTCTTTTTTGCTTTTTCGTTCAGTTTTTTTTTTGTAATGCTTTTGGAAAGGTGCCATACATCAAATTGGTGATCTATGTCAGGGTAATTTTTCTTCATGTCAGATCGAATTCCAACATGCCGATCAGTTGCTACAACTTTGATGTTTCCCCCTTAGCCCTTATATTGTCCATACACCGCTTAAAGCCCTCCCTTTCCATGGCATTGCTGCTACTAACCTCACTCACTTGAACTATTTGAAAATCAACTATTTTATCAGTTTCTTGATCAATCATGGTGTATGTGCCATACTTTGCATTGTGCCCAGGACTATCACAACGACCATCCCCTGACAGCCACAAATCTTTGGAATTTAATTCCCCCAAAACAGCCTCTTGCTCTTGCCCCCAAAAATCATTAATTACTGGGAATAAATATTTGTCCTGAATGCTATAAAATGTTTTCTCACTAAAAAAATTTAAGTTAAGGATCTCGGCTAGCAAGGCTACCTTAGTGTATGAAGAGCCACTGAGTAAAATAGATGATGACATTAGCAAGTTTCCAGCAGCCATCCCTTCAAGCATAGGCTGGCTTTTCCATAATTTTGTATGTCCATTTATGCAAGTTAGTGTCACAAATAATTGAGTTCCTTGGGTGGAGTGGTGCTTTTTAGTGACAACTGCACCACATTCAGGGCATCGTTTGAAAAGTTCAAACAGTTCACTTTTAAAAACAAGGAATTTTGTGTCGTCCTGAGGGTTAGCAGACTTGCAGCTTTCCTCTTCCTCATTTTCTGATGTCTCGGATTCATCTGACCAATTTTCTTTGGATGAAGAGGGCTGGTACTCAGGATCCTTGTGAGGGGACACCACTGGAGACACATTTTCAGCAATGTTTTCATCAATGTCATCTGCTTCAGTAACCTTAATATTTGAATCACTTGACTCAAATTGTGTACTGGCATCACGAATTTCTGGTTTAGGAGTCTGGGTATCTGGGGATTTCTTCATTAACTTGTCTCCATATGTATTGACCTGGCATCCAAAATTAGTACTCTCCTTTGCTAAGTTGACTTGAATCTCTTGTGACTGCACTGACACATAACATTCAAGTGGCAAAACTGGTAACTCATCTGATGTAGAAGAACTTGGTCGATGTCCATCAGTGTCATCAGGTAATGAGGGAATGGATAATGCACCTGACGTTGATGTATTTGGTTGATGTTTATCAGTCTCAGGTAATGCTGGATTTGTTTCAGTGATGGAGGCAATGTACTGCAAACCAAAAACAGCAGGTCTTGTTGCAAGTTTTATAGCAAGGGAATTACATGTCTTAAAAAGCCTTCATATCAAGAAAAACTTGTATGATAGCAGCAAGTAGAGCCATCGTGAAACTTTTAGTTTAATAAAATGACTGTCAAGTGGATCAGGTTTGCACAGATACATAGCTGAAGAAGACATTGATGATGATCTGCTTGTAAGGCTGGTTGGTACAAACTTAACCCACTAAGAGGACCCCCCAAAAATAGCAATACAGGCATTTGATAGAGAAGGGTATTTGAAAGTCAAAACTTTCTGTGATGCCTATAAAAAATTGACAAGCTGATATGATTACTGGTGAGCTTGATCTTGTTACCAAGTATATTCTCCAATCGTTTTCAGTATCCCTAATATTAATGCTTACCAATCGCTCATTAACTTCACTTGGATTTCCCTGCCCTTTTTTGTGGAGTCAGCATGTTTTGATACGAGTAGCAATTTCGATTGTATTTGCCATTCTTTGCAACAATATTAGACTGTTGCGTGACAGGCAAGCACCGTGCAATTTTGAACGATTTTTATAAAATAGCATTCTTAATTTAGCCTACCTCTTTCTTGGCTTTTTCTTCTAGACGTCTCTCAGATGATAATCTAGGCTTTTTAGGCGGCGGAAGATGAGAAAATATCGAAGGTACGGCATCTGTCTTTAACTCGTTTTTTCCTTTTCGGCCAGTGAGTTCTGCTCTGAAGTCACGCTCGTAATCGTCGGGGGTAAAATGCGCCGAACACAATCTGGAGTTTTTGGTCAAGACAAGATCAGCACGAGAAATTTTCGCAAGCCACTGGTCCCGAATAGCCACATCACTTGGAAACTTGTGGTAGGAGACAGTCTTGTTATATCTTGAGTCGTTGTTACAGTCAAAGGCTGCGCAGTAAACCATCGTGATCACGAACGGAAAGTTCTGCAGAAGTTCTTTGAGGCAACCTCGAAGTATTTCACATAATTCGACTAAGCTCCTTTATTTATACCAGATTCCTTGCGTAAGACCGGAACGTGCACAACGTAAATTAATGGCACAAACGCATAAGCCAAAACAGCGTCTTAAATTTCATTTTATTTTACATTACAAGCTTAAGCTTTACGTACATTTAGGATCAAAATTCAAAGGATACAACTGCACACAATTCCTTTCCGAAAAAAAAAACCGTAACAGAGGAGTCTAATTTGTAAAGTTAAAGTCTACATAAGAGCTAAACGTTCAGTCAAAGGGACGAACAGGAGTTTTGAAACATTACGACATTGTAAAAATGTTTTGCAATCATTGACAAGACGACGGAAACCATCATCATTCGTTGACCACGGACGTACGCAGTGCTTGCAGTGCGTGCATTACGTACGTACTTAGATCTGGCAAGATAAAATAAACTTACACAATCGTAGAAAGATTTGAACACTATCTTTCAGCTGTGTCCAATCTGACCCGTTTTTGTTTCTTCAAAGCAATGTCTCCCCGCATCAGCACGTGAAGTTCTACTGCTATGTTTTCCGGTCTATATTTTGTTCCCCATAACATACGTCATAAACTTCGTAAAGAACCGCTGACAAGCCCGATCTGAGCCGCCGTTTTTCAACCACACAATTCGGGCGTCATACAAGGGGATCAAAAATTTAAGAATGTCCTGAGTAAAGCCTTTTGCTCTTCCATTTGATCAGTTAAAAATTCACTTTCCGGAGTATCTTTTAAGTAGTTCTTGATCTTTATGCCTTATTCGCGAATTAAAAGAACGAAACTGAACTTCGGAGAATATTAATTTTTTTGCTCAAAATGAAGAAACCAACTGAATGTGAAATCTCGAGCCGCAGAAAGCGGGCGAAAAATTAAACCTCGTTTTGGTTTGGGTGTCCCATACCTGGCTTGAACCTGGTAGGACCCATGTTGATAGC
The DNA here is from genome assembly GCA_016490735.1 of Pachyseris speciosa. NCBI lineage: Eukaryota > Metazoa > Cnidaria > Anthozoa > Scleractinia > Pachyseridae > Pachyseris > Pachyseris speciosa. The sequence goes on from JAEMWC010000884.1 coordinate 84,757, forward strand.
AGTTTTATAACTGAAATGGTCATCCTGCATAAATATTTTATTATTATTATTATTATTATTATTATTATTATTATTATTATTATTATTATTATTATTATACAATCGAAAACCAGTACCTGGTCAGCAGTCCACCTCAAAAAAATAGCTGACCTCGATGAGGTCTTAACTTGATCCCGCGATATGGTCACGTAATACAAGTCAGCGGATACCTTGTTTTGACAGGTGTCAATTGATCATGATATGGATGTCCAAGAACAAAGATGTGCGCTGTAAACTAGCCTGTCAGCTGGAGTATGACCGACATCTCACATCACATACATGGAAGGGCGGACGTACGTAGGTAGGGACGGACGTACGTACGTAGGACGTACGTACGGTGACCAAAACCAATTTTTTTTCGAATAGATGGGTTATCATATTTTCTTAACCATGGTGCTTCGCTTGGCGGCCCTTCGGGCCGCCGGAGCTCCGCTAATACTAATACTAGTTGTGATCGTAGATCAGGAATGCTTTCGAGTATCCATTGCTGCGGTTGTCTGATGTGATAATAATGAAATCGATTACAGGTTTCTAATATGAGGCGACAGGGCTGTGGTCGGTTGAGTGCTTTCTTGTCGGCTGGTATTTAGCTGTGATTCGCCGGTAATATTTCCGATCTTGCGATGAGAAAACAATATAGGAAGTGTAAACAAGGATTTCGTTCTTATTTGCAGCATATATTAAGATTTTCAGACTCAGCCAGCATGTTTGATACAAGATGTGTTTACCATGTTATGTCACAAAAACCCTCACCAGTATGTTCTAATAGGACATCCGAAGGGAAAATTATGTACTAAACGACACCAACGTTGGTTGACTTTGGTTGTACAACACAGTCGCAGACCGATCGCAGACCATTAAGATCATATGCTGAACTCACGATATCATTTATGACATCATTCAAGATGGCGCAGAAATGGTACACGAACGACGAAAACTCTCACCACTTAGTATCACAGGCCACCCAAGATTAGGCTGCGTTCTCCTAACGTCGAACGCAACTAATACTAATACTAATACTAATACTAATACTAATACTAACACTATACCGATACATCTACTGCTACTGCTACTGATACTGATGCTAATGCTAATGCTGATACTGATACTGATAGCGGAGCTCCAACGGCCCGAAGGGTCGCCAAGCGGAGCACCATACCTATAGAAACCCGTCAACTGCTTTTCTCATGGTAAAAATGGCTAGCGGTATTGCTCGTGGGCGCGTACGCACGACGACGACGACGACGGAGTCGCCCAATAATTAATAATATCCTAATAATAATCATAATAATCCAACATGGCGGCTATACTCCACCTGGCCCAGCTGAACAGCTACATTACAGCGTACGCCTTTGATACTGGACTTACTGGACATCCATCTTACAGCCAATTGATACCTGTCAAAAACAAGGTATCCGCTGACCAGTGTCACGTGACCATATCGCGGGCTCAAGTTAAGACCTCATCGAGGTCAGCTGTTTTTTTGAAGTTGACCGCTGACCAGGTACATGCTTTCGATTGGATCGCAGGCTCAAGCCAGGTGTGGGACCCCCAAACCAAATCGAGGCTTTTAAGTTTTTCGAGCGCTTTCTGCGGCTTGTAATTTCACATTCAGCTGGTTTCTTTATTTTGAGCAAAACAACTTCATCTTCTTCGATCGAAGTTTGTCTTTCGCATAAAAATCAAGAACTTGTCAAAAGATACTCCGAAGGTGAATTTTCAAGTGATTAAAGGAAGGACGAAAGATTTTTCTCAGGAAAACTTGGATCGATTGTGCGGTTGAAAACAGTATAATTCAACGCTTCAAGGGCTTTCACTTCACCGCGGCATCTTGCATCTCACCAAGAAAAGTCACTTACCAGTTCACCGGTATTAATTGCGAATGCTTGTTTTACTTTACTGAAGCTTACGTATTTTCAAGTGGTAGAAACCTCTAGAACACAGCGCAGGACTGTGAGTAAAATTAAATAAATAGAAGCTTAACATTTGGTTTAATCGTTGTTACTTTTGTTCAGGAATGAAACTTGTCTTTTTCTCTCGAATGGACATAAATAACAATCATCTTACTCGTTTTGGACGCAAAGAAGTAGTTGAATTGTTTGTTTGTTTAGTTACGTTATTTTCTTTGCAAGCGAACGAGTGTTTTTACTCGGCTTGGCTGACTGTTTTTCGACCTTGGTACCTCAACAGCATTAAGAAACTTTTGCCCATATCTTAATAACACGTAATCACAATGAGTCCTCGTAAAATTAAGGATTAAAGGCGGAGACTCAAGCTCGAGTAAAAAACAAAAGCCGATCAAATGCATGTGCATGTGCACTTCTCAAAATCTGACATAAAGTTGTCAAAATACTGTCAAAAATGTCAAAGACCAGCGCGCTTCACTCGTAATTTGAAAATGTTTTAGAGATCTTCGTCGAAAGCGGTCTGTAAACAGCAATATTAAGTTTGGCCGTCTATAAACATGCCGTCTTAATTTGTTTGAACCGGTAAGAATCAGCGTTTGGATGTTAAAAACACCGAAATGGGTTGACTGGCTAGGCTGGCTTTGATAATTTTTATAGTGAACGGGTCTGCGAGAGAAATGCTGCTGTGGTTTGGCAAGCGCTTTCTTCGTTAACTTGAAGACGCTTTGCCACTGAGAATCATTAATTGAAGAAGGTTCTTCGGAAGACATGGGAAGTACCAGGCTATCAAAGCTCTTTAGCGTTTTGTGTCAGCCAAGGAAAGATTTTGTGAGAAATGGCGCTATTATTCAGCTCTGTCGCGTTCCGAGTGATTGCTGCCTCAGTGATTCCTGTTGACTGCTTTAAACGATCAGGTGTGGATCTCTAAGCAATTTTTGTTACTTGTCTAATTTCTCCACCTTCTCCAAGAATCTTCGAAGAAATATTATTCGTATTTTGCTTTGTTTTCTTGTAATGCTTATGTTTGTTGTTTCTGTTGTTTTTGAACCGCGGTCAATTCCTGTTGACTGCTCTTAACGATCAGTTTTTACCCTTTATTGTCTTTTCTACGAGCATTTATGTCAAAACAAATACCGATTTTTCTAATCAATAAAAGCTATTTTTTATAACAAGCTAGTCTTGTTTAATTTCTCCACCTTCTCCTTCTTCGAGCAAAACACTCGCATCGCACTTTGTTCGCTTGTAGTGTATTTTTTATCCGCCTTGAATTCCATTACGCTTTCATCTGAAAGTAGTTAGGACTCAAGAATGTCTCTCTTTTTTTTGCAAACGTTTGCTATCGAAAACTCTTCGTTTTCCCTGCTGCTGCTCAATTGTTTTGGACACAAATTAAACTGGCCCAAATAAAGCCATGCGAAGTTGCTCGGTGAGAGTGTGCAGCTCCGATTCTAGGCTTGGCCTGGCTATATATATATATATATATATATATATATATATATATATATATATATATATATATATTATATATATATATAGATTGTATTTCAATTTTACTTCTTTATTTTTTGTGTCAATCTCAAAGCAGGGGTGACTTGTAAGAGACAAGTATTCGATTTAATTTGATTAGGTTAGCTTTGGGCCACGTTTAAATTTCACCTCTTAGTTTTTGGAATGTGTAATACAGTAATAGCCTACGTATAAGAACCTGAATTTTCCAATTTAGCCTAAATAGGCTACCACGGTTCTTAAAATAGGTTCTTATATTTTCATATGAATTTTATCTGACTAAACTATATATATAATAAATATCATCTCATGATACAGTATAAATCATTTATTTGTACCATAGAGAAATGGCTACAGGCAGTTCAGTGCAGGTAAAGTATATGTCTTTAACAAAACATAACAAAGAAACTCATTCAGCAGTTTCTACCTTTACACTTTTACAGCAACCCCACTGATAAGAACCTAATTTAAAATTTTAGCTTTAATAGGTTCTTATGTGGAGGGGCTTAAAATGAAAATTTTAGCCTAACAGGTTCTTAAAACCCAGGTTCTTATACGTGGGCTATTACTGTATTAGATAATATTCTTTGTATGGGAATTTACTTTATCCCAATTATTCTCCAGTCATGCACTTTTTTTTCCTTTTTGGTATCAACTTAGATGTATTCGCATGAAAGGAATTATTAAACTCAAACTTAAAATTAAACTTAAAGTAAGCTCTTTCTCATCAATGTACTTCCTTCTCCTGCATGCAGTCTTTCAATTAATTTTATTCATAGCTGGTCACACCAATCTTGTGGTATGTTTGGATGACATTTGGCACTAATGTTTAATGGGATTTTTGATGTTTGATGAAGTATGTTGTGCAATTTCAAATGTACATGGAGAATAGAAAATCAAGTTAAGATGGCTAACACGGATTTCCAGCACTTTTGCTTTGGTGAATCATTACCTTAAGTCCTCATACTACATTGTTAATTACCTTGATAGTGATACCAACCAAATCCCCAATATTTTATTATCAAGTTGCTTAGTCTTGCACTTGGCTGGCCAGAAGAGCAGCTGGATTTCTTTTTTGATTGATGAGCTTAATGTCAGTAAGAAGTTTTTTGGGATAGTAAGGTCAAGAAGTAACTGATCAAAAGAAATATCATCTAAATATTTTTATTGATTTCCATGTATCTTTCTTTCATAATTTTTTTGAGGCATACATATATTCAGGGGATACACAATTTCTGATTTCCAACTGTCTCATGGGAGGCTTTGGATAACTGAAATTGCATTCATTATGAAGTGATGATCTGAATCACTATATATCTGATGTCGGATACTGATTCAAAATAGCATTCACCAGGCTTCTCCAGCAATTTCTAGTGGCTCTAAACCATAACTAAGTAGCCTACAGTTGAACGGGGAAACAGACCTGTCCTTAGGTATTGCTCTAAGATGTTAAGAAATGTTTTGTTTTAAAAGTTTATAGATGCAAACTAGCGTTGCAGGTTCTTTTTTACACAAAGTTTTAAAGATTATGTTTAAAACCTACCTCAAAATTTTTATTTTGCTTTTTAACATCTCCAAACTCAATTTGCAAAGGAATTTTTATAACCTTACTCAATAGAACGCTTGTTTTTAGGGGGGGGGGGGTCCAAATCCGTAAAAGGGGGTTCATATCTGCTAGCAGTTCTGGACTAGGGGGTCCAAAACTGATCCACAAGCAGATCTGGACTGGAGGGTCCAAATCCACTGTGCCAGTGGCTCAGATCACCTTTCCATACTATTTTTTTGAGCACTGGGTCTGTAGCTTGAGTGAGGTCAGATGGGTGATATGACAAGCAGACTATATGTTAATGCCAGTAGAAAAAGAATGCTTTTCGAGCTCCGCTTTTAGGCTTGGCTAAATATATATATTACTGATACTGATACTGATACTCATACTAATACTAATACTAATGGCGGAGCTACGAGCGCCGAAGGCGCGGGCGCGGAGCACCATCGGTAAGAAAATATAGTAACCCATCTGCTCGACAAAATTTGGTTTTGGTCACCGTACGTAAATCGTCCGTCCGATCGTACTTCCACCCTTCCATGTATGACAGGACAAATGTCACATTATAGCGGAGCACCATGCCTATAGCAACCCCTCAACTGCTTTTCTCATGGTAAAAATGGCTAGCGGTATTGCTCGTGGGCGCGCACGACGACGACGACGACGACGGTGGTGTTGCCCAATAACTAATAATATCCTAATAATAACCATAATAATCCAACATGGCGGCCATACTCCACCTATCCTAGCAGCTGACCAGCTAGTTTACAGTGTACACCGTGCGTACATCTTTGATACTGGACATCCATCTTATAGCCAATTGACACCTCTCAAAACAAGGTATCCGCTGACCAGTGTCACGTGACCATGCCGCAGGCTCAAGTTAAGACCTCATCGAGGTCAGCTGTTTTTTGAAGTTGACCGCTGACCAGGTACTTGCTTTCGATTTGATCACAGGCTCAAGCCACGTGTGGGACACCCAAACCAAATCGAGGCTTAATTTTTCGCGCGCTTTCTGCGGCTCGTAATTTCACATTCACTTGGTTTCATCATTTTGACCAAAACAACTTATCTTCTTCGATCGAAGTTTGTCTTTAAATTCGCGTAAAAAGAATAAAAATCAAGAACTTGTCAAAAGATACTCCGGAACGTGAATTTTTAAGTGATGAAACGAAGAGCGATTTTTCTCAAGAATAGCTTCAAACTTGGATCGATTGTGCGGTTGAAAACAGTATAATTCAACGCTTCAAGGGCTTTCACTTTACCGCGGCATCTTGCATCTCACCAAGAAAGGTCACTTAATAGTTCACCTGTGTTAATGGGAGGAACGAGTAGCTCGAACTCTGTGGGAAAAGCTCTTTCTTTGGACAGACCGTTTGCTATTTTTGCGGATGCTTGTTTTTACTTTACTGAAGCTTACGTATTTTCAAGTGGTAGAAACCTCTAAAACACAGCGCAGGACAGTGAGGTAAATTAAATAAATAGAAGTTTAACATTTGGTTTAATCGTTGTTACTTTTGTTCAGGAATGAAACTTTTATTTTTCTCTGGAATGAATATAAATAACAATCATCTGTACTCGTTTTGGACGCAAAGAAGTAGTTGAATTGTTTGTTTGTTTTGTTACGTTGTTTTCTTTGCAAGCGAACGAGTGTTTTTACTCGGCTTGGCTGACTGTTTTTCGACCTTGGTACTTCTACAGCGTTAAGAAACTTTTGCCCTTATCTTAAAACACGTAATCACAATGAGTCCTCGTAAAATTAAGGATTAAAGGCGGAAACTCAAGCTCGAGTAAAAAAACAAAAGCCGATCAAATGCATCTTTATGTGCACGTCTTAAAATCTGACATAAAGTTGTCAAAATGCTGTCAAAAATGTCAAAAACGAGCGCGCTTCACTCGTCATTTGAAAAACGTTTTAGAGATCTTCGTCGAAAACGGCCTGTAAACAACAATATTTAGATTCGCCGTCTATAAACATGTCGTCTTAATTTGTTTGAATCGGTAAGAATCAGCGTTTGGATGTTAAAAACACCGAAATGGGTTGACTTGGCTGGGCTGGCTTTGATAAATTTTATAGTGGACGGCTCTGCGAGAGAAATGCTGCTGTGGTTTGGCAAGCGCTTTCTTCGTTAACTGGATGACGCTTTGCCACTGAGAATCATTAATTGAAGAAGGTTCTTCGGAAGACATGGGAAGTACCAGTAAAACTATCAAAGCTCTTTAGCTTTTTGTGTCAGCCAAGGAAAGATTTTGTGGGAAATGGCGCTATTATTCAGCTCTGTCGCGTTCCGAGTGATTGCTGCCTCAGTGATTCCTGTTGACAGCTCTAAACGATCAGGTGTGGACCTCTTTTTTGTCTTTTCTACGGACATTTATGTCAAAATTGCTAAGCAATTTTTGTTAGTTGTCTAATTTCTCCACCTTCTCCAAGAATCTTCGAAGATATATTATTCGTATTGTGCTTTGTTTTCTTGTAATACTTAGTTTGTTGTTCTGGGGTCGGTACAAAACGTGGATCCCCCACTTCTGGACCCCCTTCTGGACCCCATGTGGACTCCTTCTGGACCCCCTTCTGGACCCCTTTCTGAAACCCTCGATTTTTCTGTTGAAAAATAATAAAATGATATTTTAAAATGATATTTTTTCGAAGAATGTGAACCGAGCTCAAAAACTATCTTTTTTTCTGTTTGGATTAGAATAAGCACTGCTAGTTAATGTTATCACTGCAGCAAAAAGGTGAGCAATG
>JAEMWC010000884.1:105000-155000 GCA_016490735.1 Pachyseris speciosa
TAAGTTGCGAGGGCGGAAACTAGTCAAAAAAGTGTTCAAATTTACGCTTTTTGCAGACAAATTCCCAGCCATGCCTTGTGCTTTTTAGGAAACTTCATGAGGTCCCGGATGTTTACTGTCCGTGTTAGCGAGGAGCTGTTGACGACAATCTAGCCACAGCATTTTTACTAAGTCTTTAGCATGCTCCAAATTCTACACCAGTTTCTCTCCCTGATCCTAGAAATGATCACCGACACCTACTTTCTGAGGCTAAAGACTTGTTACCTCCCAAAGCAGAGCTCTCAATATCCTTGCATTGTTCCAGCAGTACCGCCCGGGTAAACAAAGTACTCGTTTAGCAAACAACTGCACAGCAGGATATTAGACGAGGCAGACACTGCACATCGCAAGACTTTTCCCCTCACTAGACTTAATGATGTCCTAAGGAATACTCTGCTCTAGGAGCCAACGGAAAATCAAACTCTAACGACGCCATTGCGAGCTAAAGGACCGTGCGAAGACTTCAAATGCACGTTTCTTTCTTTGAGAGAGAGTGGAAACTAACTGACAAATAAAACTGGACGGGGGTGGGGGGGGGGGGGGGGAGCGGAGATAAGACCTTAATTGCAAAGTTGAAGTCAGGGACAGTTTCTTTCTCTTCTTCTAGTTAATAATGTAGCTACTATGCCCCCCGCCCCGTCCACAAAAAGAAAAAAAAAAAGTGAGAGACATCTAATAGGAGTTAGTATGGACTCCAGGAGCCCTGTTTTGAAAACTCCAGCTATATATACATATATATATATATTTATAGAAAGAAAGTATGTGGAGACGGACTACATCAAACACATATATTTGCTACTCCGAGTTTCATGCTTCTCTCGAAACAATCACCAGGCAACTGCCCGAGAATAACGAATACATACAAGATATACACATTTGAAAAGTAGGAACAATATCTTCTAGCGTGACGTGTCAAGATACAATTGGTTTAAGCAAATACAGTATTCAATAGAAATTTTTTCGAATGTCTACAGATTGATGTCAGTTCATTTCTGTTGTTGAGGGTAGCCATTTCCGGTTTACAAATAATGAAGTACTTCTCCCACAGACACAAATTACATTTTTTGTTAATGTTTGAATACGATCTTGCTTGTTTTACAATACGCCATTTGATTTCATAATTAACTTTTCTGTCCTTCAGGCTCCATATAAATTTGCTTAATTCAGTTGCATTCTTGTAACGTTCATTCCTGAAAGAGCACCAACAACATTCTTACTGTACGGTACTTACATTACATGGTTTAACCCACCGTACAGTAAGAATGTCGAAACGAATGTAGGCAAATCTTTTCTCTCCCTCATTGATCAACACTTTCCTAGATCAAACCCACTCCACAAAATCTTCAACCGCAACACTCTAAAACTGAGCTACAGCTGCATGACCAATGTCAAAAACATTATCTCCAACCACAACAAAGTTGAAATTAATAAATCCTTAAAGCCCTCAGATGAAACCAAAACCGCCTGTAATTGCCGGAACAAGACCTCTTGCCCCATGAGCGGAAATTGCAGCGTAAAAAACATCATATACCAAGCTGAGGTCACCACACCAAACACAAGAGCGACATATATTGGCCTGTGCGACACTCAATTCAAGGAACGCTATAGAAACCATACGTGCTCTTTCAGGAATGAACGTTACAAGAATGCAACTGAATTAAGCAAATTTCTATGGAGCCTGAAGGACAGAAAAGTTAATTATGAAATCAAATGGCGTATTGTAAAACAAGCAAGATCGTATTCAAACATTAACAAAAAATGTAATTTGTGTCTGTGGGAGAAGTACTTCATTATTTGTAAACCGGAAATGGCTACCCTCAACAACAGAAATGAACTGACATCAATCTGTAGACATTCGAAAAAATTATATATATATATATATATATATATATATATATATATATATATATATATATATATATATATATATACAATTGAATTGGCAAAATAAACTGAACTGAACTGAAACGCCGAATGAAAATAAAGAAATGAAACGAAAAAGACGAAGTTCAAAAGGGGAGAGAGCCACTGAGAGCACGAACAAATGGGGTAAGCTTTAGTTTTGTGGAAAATATACTGCATAAATCGATTCAAATCAGAAGCCTCTGTTTATCAAGGAATCTTTTCGGTTTTAACTTTGTGTTATGTTCGTGTTGTGTTAAGAAAAACTTAACTACAAGAAATTCCTGTTTTCTGTCTGACTAACAGTTATGGAAAATCCTTTTCTTCCTCGCTTTCCACTGTACGGAATGTCATGTTGGAAAATCTAAATCGGTAAGATAATAATTTTTGCAAGGATTCACGATTGTGCAGACAAATATTGTTGCGCTTTTCGGAGCTAGGACTTAGAGGAATTTAGCTAGTAATTTTTAGAGCATCTCGGGGAAGACTACTACTACTATTAAAGACTTAGATAGGTTTTGTTTTTGTTTGTGATCTTATAATTTGGTTTTCAGTGGCCAGACAACAGCGTCTAGAATGTGCACCTGAAGAATTGCGCGTGAAATTGTTATTTACTGTTATTGTACTGCAAAGCTGATATTCCCAGTAAATATACAAAGCTTTGTGTTGTTTAAAAAGGAAATTAATTCCAATTTTATACATGAGGCCTATTTGTGTAATTAATTGTTCTATCCTGTAATATTTTAGATAAATTTCATGCATTCCCTCATTTTCAAATATTATTTGCTGGACATTGTGGCCAATTAGCTATACAAGACATAGAACTTGAAAGTTGTCAAGTCTTTCAACTTCAAGATGAAATGCAGTTGGGATGGGCAAAGGTCATGAAGAATTAGGCCAGGCCAGAAGAGTAACCTGACTGTCAAATTTTATTTATTTATTTATTTTTTCATTCCAGCTGAGTTTAACATAGATAAACATTCACAAAAACAAGTTTCTTCAGTCTACATATTTATTTGCAATTCTGCTCAAATGTAAGTTCACAGTCTCAATTCAATCTTTTATTAACTACATTCTTCCATAAAAAAAAAATTGAGAAATGGGAATCAAGTCTCATGTCTCACGTTTTCATTATTCATAAATACATGTTATTTCTTTCGCTAACAAAGCACAGAGGCCAATCACACATACAGCAACTTGCATCAATCTTTCATTCAGGTACATGTTGTAGGTCAAAGTGAAATTCTGGTTAAAATGAGTTTAACCTAGTTTTATTCTCAATTTCCTGTGTCTTCTGACACTAATTATTCATGATCCATGAATATTTAAAGTAAGGAGACAAAGGAATAACATTTTAACCTGAATTTCATTTTAACCTTTAACGTGCACATGTACTGCTTTCTAACTTTTCTAGCATGTAATTTTCAATGTTGAAAAATTGAATCTATTAAGGACATCGTGGCTCTAGAAAAGGTTCAACAAAGAGCTTCGTGATTTGCTTTAACCCTTTCACCACCAAAGGCCTTCCCTTTGAAGAGTAAAATCGTCTGGCGTTAGACAGAGTAAAATCTATTAAGTCCCCCTTGGTGGTGAAAGGGTTAAGGAGATAGTTTTTAACCCTTTCACCACCAAAGGCCTCCCCTGTGACGAGTAAAATCGTCTGGCGTTAGACAGAGTAAAATCTATTAAGTCCCCCTTGGTGGTGAAAGGGTTAAGGAGATAGTTTTTAACCCTTTCACCACCAAAGGCCTCCCCTGTGACGAGTAAAATCGTCTGGCGTTAGACAGAGTAAAATCTATAAAGTCCCCCTTTGTGGTGAAAGGGTTAAGGCAGAAACGCGGTAAAATGAGTTATGAACACCGTTGTAGCTTATTGAAATGGCAAACACAAGAGAAGGGAAGGGAATTTCTATCTCTGGTTCAATGTAATAAGATAGTTTTTGGCTTTGATCATCTGTCTTTCCCAGATTTCTTTAAGTTTGCCGAAAGCACTCATACAAGAGCTAACCATGACTGTAAACTTTACTTGAGAAGATCAGACTTTGTAATTGTTACAAAATAAATATTCTTTCTTTATCCGGATTGTTAGAAAATGGAATGACTTGCCAGGATACTTTATACATCCCGAATCATTATCTGTTTTTTAAGAGTAGAATATTGAACATATATTGAATTAGTAGCCATTAAATTTTATCTAGTTAGTTAGGGAAGTTGTTTTTACACAGGGTTAACCTCACGATTTCTCTATTCAGGATGTTTTTGTATTTGTGCTGTAACCTCCTGAATAAAACGTTAAGTTATGTTATGTTATGTAGTTTTTGTACAAAGCCTATTTTCAGTAGTGTGATTAAATACACTGTACCTGTATCTTAAAATATGAATCCTTCATTAAAAAAAAAGATTCAAAGTGACAGTCAAATTACATTTGAGCAATGAATATGAAAACAGTTCATACTACAAAGCATTTATTTTTATAGGAGGAACAGTCTGAGAGAATCCTGTGTATTGGAAAATTGCCTGCTTTTAGCCACAAGCAAGTCATTTGAAATACAGCAACCAGTCGCGGAAATCAACTAAAGGGTTAAATTGGTAATTTATTAAGAATGAGACCAAGTGTTCAAAAAGTGGTCAGTTTTAAACAGTGAATAAGACACTATCTAGTGGACAAGATTTGCTGCAAGTAATATACGTGTTGTTTTTACTGGACTGTGACTATAATGAATAATCTGTTATTCAAAAACTGGGGCTAGGTATTGATCAAATCACCTTTGGGTTTACATTGTATTTTTACTTCTCTATGAGACTTCTTGAGTGAGTGGTGTCTGATAGCTATATGCACTCGCATTTTTCTTGCATGTACATCACTTCAAGTAATACCTCTACAGTCAATTTCTTATTGTATTTCCAAATTGGTAAATCTCCCGTAAGAAGTCCAGAGGTCCAGGAGGAGTAACATAGATACTAGTGGTTCTTGCTATGCAGCGGTTGTTCAATCAAGCTGTGACGTTTCAGCATTTGCAATTCTTCTCAAGGATTTTGAAATACACCAGTACATGTATTAAATAAATGCAGGTTTTAATAGCTAGAGAAGGTTTCGAAAGTGTTGCAGCAGTACATGGTTATTCAGGAAAATAGGCACCCCCCAGAAATAAAGATGACTTGACTTGACTTGAAATAGGCACTCTGTAAGTGTATGTGGCTTCTGAATGCACACTTTGCAAGGCTATGCTGCTACCACAGGTTTTCGGATACTTGGACAAACAACGTGATGACATACAGGCTAGTCTGCATGCTTAGTGCAGTAGCCATATAAAAGGAGAATGCGTATTAAATATTCACTCACACTGTGAAGACCTCAACTTCAAGGAACTGGGTATATCATTTCCATACTGTTACTAAATTAACCTTGATTGGAATGTTTATAACTATCAACCACATCATCATTACAATGACTTGTTCTAGCTCGTATAAAGTTGTGCTTAGATCCCAGCTGAGCTCTTGTTTCGTTTACTCTAGCATTCTACTGGTTCAAATCTACTATTTATCTCAGAGGGAGGTGCTAATAAACTTTTACATACCGGTCAAGTGCAAATGATACAAATTGTGTAGCACTTTTGAATAATCAGCACTCTGTAACTGTATGTGGCTTCTGAATGCACACTTTGCAAGGCTATGTTGCCACCACAGATTTTCAGATACTTGTTCAAACAACGTGATGACATACAGGCTAGTCTGCATGCTTAGTGCAGTAGCCATATAAAAAAAAGGAAAATGAGTATTAAATATTCACTCACACTGTGAAGACCTCAACTTCAAGGAGCTGGGTGTATCATTTCCATACTGTTACTAAAATAACCTTGATTGGAATGTTTATAACTATCAACCACATCATCATTGCAATGACTTGTTCTAGCTCGTATAGAGTTGTGCTTAGATCCCAGCTGAGCCCTTGTTTTGTTTAATCTAGCATTCTACTGGTTCAAATCTACTATTTATCTCAGAGGGAGGTGCTAATAAACTTTCACATACCGGTCAAGTGCAAATGATGCAAATTGTGTAGCACTTTGAATAATCAGCAATTGAATTTATAATTTTGCCTGTGTATTGCAAACAAAATTACCGGTAGACAAAGTATTTGGATAATTGCACATTAGGTTAGATCCTTATAAATTTAATTTACGCCATAATAGATCATTGTTTGACCTATGGCATAACTGTCTGGAGCCATGTATATGAGTCAACTCTTCAACCCTTATTTATTTAACAAAAAAAGCAATGTGTCATTGTACTTTTTCAAAATTTGACCACCACACCAGCCCTTTGTTTAAGTATTTTAAGGTAAAATGGTTTTCAACCTTGTTACTTTTCATAATTTTACACAACAGACTTTATTACCTTCCATAGGTCGGACCAATTGTGGCTAATTTAAGGTCCTATGGAGTTTTTATAAGGTCCTCTGGGAGATTTTACTGTAGGGAAAACATCTGAACTCCTACATCTTTATAAGTTGAATGATGTAGATAGTCTTTGTTAGTCTTTGTTTACTGGAATGTGATATAATTATGGCTTCTTTGTCTTGATTGAAAATGATTAATGATTATGCAGATATTTTGTACTGTCTAGTGGTTTATGCAGCTTGGCTTGTTTTTCTTTTGTTTTGAGGGGTGGGGATGGGTGTACTGTTTCCATTGCTTTTACTTTAATACTGGTATTTTAATATTTTGTTTGTGTAGCTGTGTGTTCTTACAACCTCAATTTTTATTCTTTGGTTTGTACACTGGCCGTCTGGTATTTTTAAGCCTAAGGTTATTTCAGGCATTGTCTTGTTAAAGTCTTTCTTTGGTTTCCCCTGGGTGAAGTAAAGGTTGCCTTGTGAAAGCTGAAGACTTTACAGCTAGATATACCTGTAATGATTTTATCATATTAGTTGTACAGTAACGTTTTTTAGAAGTTTGAATAAGTATTTCTTCAGTTAAATGTATTTTATAGTTTCTCTCTCTACTCTTATGCAAAATGAAAAAGCCAACTAAGTGCTTGTTCGCTTCGTAAATCAACTAAGCTATGTGACCGTCACATTAAATTTCACTTCGCAATTAACTGTTCAGTTTAATAAGCTGGTGTGCCTTCAGCTCTTTCTCATAAATGTATACATCCTTTAGATCTCCTACATACAGTCTTTCAATTAAATTGTTTTAGAAGCTGGTCACACCAGACTTGTCTGATGTTAGTATGACATCTGACACTAATGTTTAATGGCATTTCTGATGTTTGAATGACGTGTTGTGCAATTTCAAATGTACATGGAGAAAAGTGAGACTACTGCTTGAGTACCTTGCAAAATAAAAAAAATCAAGTTTAACTTAAGATGGCTAACACTGGTTTCAAGCACTTTTGCTTTGATGAATTATTACCTTAAATCCTCATACTACATTGTTAATTACCTTTATAGTGGTATCAACAAATTCCCAATATTTTATTATCAAGTTGTTTGGTCTTGCGCTTGGCCGGCCAGAAGAGCAGCTGGATTTCTTTTTTAAAACACTGTAGGTGCATTGATTGATGACCATAATGCTAGCAAGCAGTTTTTTCTGTGATATTAAGGTCAAGACGTAACAGATCAAAAGGAATATCTTGACGTTAATTAATTCATATCATCAAAATATTTTTTATTGATTTCCATGTATCTTTCTTTCATAATTTTTTTGAGGCATACAAGTATCTAGAGGATACACAATTTCTGATTTCTGATTGTGTCATGGGAGGTTGTGGATAATTGAAATTACATTCATTCTGAAGGGACCATCTGAATCACTATATACTTGATGTGATAGTCATACTGATTCAAAGAGGCAATCACCAAGCTTCTCCCCCAATATCTACTGGTCCTAAACCATTACTAAGTAGCCTACAGTTGAACAGGGAACCAGACCTGTCGTTAGGTATTGCTCTAAGTTGTTACGAAAGTTTGGTTTTAAAAATTTACAGATGCAAACTAGCGTTGTATTTTATTTTTTACTCCAAGTATTCAAGATTATTTGGAAGAAAAAATGCCTCAATATTTTTCTTTTGCTTTTGTAAAAACTCCAAACACAATTTGCAAAGGAATTTTATTACCTTACTCAACAGAATGTTTTTTTTTTTTTTTTTTTTTTTTTTTGGGGGGGGGGGGGGATGCAAGTCCGTGAAATGGGGTGCAGATCTGGATCGGAGGGTGTAAACCTGCGGAGGGTCGAAATCCGCTGTGCGACCGGCTAACCTCACCTTTCCATGCTATTATCTACAGCATTGCCTCTGTAGCTTGAGTGAGGACGAATGGTTAATATGACAAGCAGACTACGTGTATATATAAATGGCAGTAAATAAGAATGATTTTGGAGCTCAGCTTTTAGGCTTGGCTAAATATATATATTACTAATTAAACTGCTCATTTTCCATAAATGATCAAACGTGCGTTATAAAGCTATTGCCTTACATCTGATATCCGGTCATATTATTTCCCTCAACCCATAGAGCGGCTTTCAATTGAGTGTCGAAGGTAATTCTTGTTTTCCTTTGGTTTTGCATTGCTCCGCTCTGTGATTGGCCAGGAAAACTCGCGCCACTTTCTCAACCAATATAATGAGAAGCAAAGCCAAATTCAATCATGACATGCACGCGCGTATTTTCCCGCGCTTTTTGCCGGTTACATGTAATAGCTTCGTATTCTGATTGGCTCATTGCGCTACTTACTTCTGTGGTGATTGGTCAGTCGTTGCTTTTGTTTCGGTTTTACCACACTCAATTGAAAAAGCCATAATAATTTGTGTTGACGAAAAATTGTGCGTCATCTCATTAATTCCTATACCGATACCCTGACCAAAAGGTATACTCCAAAAGGTGTGCTCAATGTACTTGAAGAAAGCTAAATAGCAATTCGACGGTCAAATATGTACATTTGGTTTCCAGTAGCTGACGTGATAATCTTAAGTTTTTAGCTAACCACTGGTTTGCTGAAAGTGAGTCATTTTGCATTCCTTCATGCTAATCTTCGTTTTATTTGTCATCGCTACGCCCTCCAGTTTTACTACTTGGTCAAACATTACCACTGCCAAGGCCCAATGTGATTCTGGGAACCAAGGATCAGATACTACTTCAGCCATTTATCTTTATTATTACTATTATAAGTAGCATGACAACACAAAAATACAACAAATAGTACAACAAACTCTGACTATAGGTTAATTACCAGATTTATTACACCCATTTTGAAGTCACTGGTGATCCTTACAATCTGATTGGCTCTCAACAGTGCAATTTATTCTCAAATTGCACCCTTTTTTACTCTTAATCGCATCCTTTTTTGCAACTCATCAAAATGAAAATGAAATAATACTAACCTACCAAATTTTTTGGATAAACAAACATTAATATTGACAAAAAACTGTGTGATTTCAAAATGGGTGTAATAAAGTGGTAATTGAACTTCGTGTCATGCAACTTTGGTCTGAAATCATATTTGTGATTTCAAATCGAACTCGCGCTGCGCGCTCGTTCAATTTTGAAATCACGCGTATGATTTCAGCCCAAATTGCACTCCACTCAGTTCAATTACCATTATGAATTTTTGTGACTACGAGTTCCGGCAAGTTAACGCAGATACTACATTAGTGATAATTGAGAACTTACCTCCGATGTCAACAACCATGTACTCGGTGTTTGGTTGTGAAAATTCAACATCTTTCATCTTTTTGCCACGTTCATATTCAAGGTGGCTTAACTTTTTTTCCATACAAAAAATGGCGGCAGCTTCAGGTTCTAAGGCAATGATTAACTGGTTAGGATTATCCATGGATCCAACGCCAGCCTGCAATCGTGAGTAAGAGATCGTTTTACTTTCTTCTTTAACACATTTACCTTTGATTTAAGATGCTTATTCAGTTCCCTTGTCAACGTGACAATTTTCTTTGAGTTTCCGACTTGGCTCGTAACGAGGTAAATTCCGTTTTTAAGAAAATGTAGGAAACATCGGTATGTAATAGTCGAGCCTCTCGTGCCGAAGGCAACTGAACAGAGTACCATGGGTAATAAAAATGGTAACCTATCGATGCAAGAAATTTTGCTTATGACCTCTTCCCACGTACGTCCACTCCTCCGTGTACGCCAATTGGAAGTTCCACACTCGAGATAGCGTTGTGCCACATTCCTCATGTAGGAAAGCAAACCAAACAAACACACACACACACACACAAAACAAAACAACACCAAGCAAGCCTAACAAACAAACAAACAAACAAAATCATACCTTTCTGATTTCAACACCTTCTCCCATCGTATTTTACAATATTTTGTCTTTTTGAAAAGTGGTTAATTCTTTTACGCTATCATCTGAAAGAAGTTTGGACTGAAGAATGTTTGATTGTTTTGTTTTGTTTTTCTTTTCCATTGCTTCGTCTGGATGCTAAACGTCTCTTTATTGGTTTTCCCTGCTGTCGCTGACTTTTTGGGCATAAAGTCAGTTGAAAAAAAGCCTCAAGAAGTTGCTCCGGACCTGCTTATGTCAACCCGTGCGGACCTGCTCACGTCACCTTTCCATTATATTATTTTCTATAGCGTGCGTCAGCACAGCCTAACGGGTCATGTGATAAGCAAACTTGAGGAAATGTCAAGAAAAACGATAACAAAATGAGAAGCAGCGCTTTTGAGGCTTGGCCAAATATATATATTGAATTGACAGATAAGATAAATTACAATTTATACAGATCTTTGTATAACTTAACTGTAACTTTTGAAGATGTATCTCAGGTAGCACACGAGACGAAAGTGACATGAGTTGGTCATCTTACCTCATAAGCTGCCATTCTCATGAACTGTTTCGCTGCTGGAGTCCATATGGCAGGTACAGTTAGCACCCACTGAATTTCGTCGACCTTACACTCTTCTCCAGTTTCAGAAGAAATTACCTTCAGAGTTTCTGCTTTCATGAATTTAAGAGACTGTGTAAACACTCTCAATGCCTTAACGGGTTTCCCATTGGCAGCGTTGATACGTGTCTCCAAATTCAAAGCCTAAAAATAATATGAAATGGTCCATTTTTTTACTGATCAACAACTCACAAGTCTGCAGAGCCAAGCATCAATCTGATTGATGAGATCCTTTTTGCCATATTGCAAAAATATAAATTGATAAAATTAAAGTAGGAAAGAAAGCAAGAGCAAAAGAACGGAAGAACGAACAAAAGAAAGAAAGAATAATTATTAACTTCAAACGGCTATTTTGTTGACTTCCCTCACATAGCAAACCATAACTCTTTAAAACCACTCTACACCAGCTTAACAAATTGACGTCACTATGCGTCGGTACTGTTATTGATCATAAATCGCGTCATAATATTGTCAAAGTGGCACTGTAAACTTTGACAATGTTATGACGAAATATATGATCAATATGAGTACCGACGGATAAAAAAAAGTGTCGTTAATTTGTTTTTTGCAATAAAAAAATACCAAAATGGTCAAATGAAGGGTTTAAATGACAAGGAAACGCACCGTAAACAGTCGTAAACATACGTAGTAAATGAAACGTCTTATTCAAACTGGCGCTTACAACGGCTGAGTAATTTCATTGGCTAAAACGTTGCCAGCTTCGCTGAGGCCAACTCCTTGCATAAATTAAGATCTTTACTTGCTGCAGAATTCAAATTCAAAATTCAAACGACGATCTGAAAGCCTTAGATAGATGTTAAAGAAAAGAAAAGACTTTCGTGTGGTTCTTCCCTAGTCATTCCAAGCAAGTCTTTTGTTTAGTTTATGTTTGGAGCACCAGGCGGGAAACTTAACAGAAGGTACGTCGATGTCTAATGAACAGTTACGAGTTTTAAATTGTCACTGGGGGAGCTTTTGTTAAAAAAAAAAAAAAAGATGTTCTGCGCAAACCACCAATTAGAACCTTTGCATGGACTCGAAATTTCAAACAATCCAATGCTTTTCTTAATTTCCTTTATACTGTAATATTGAATTAATGTAAATACAGGACCCCATTTAAACCAGCCTTTGCTGAACTGGGAACATCCGGTTAAAATATTTGTTCAAATAAATAAATAAATAAATAAATAGAGTAAACCTGTCTTTCTTTTTTCAGCTGCTTCATTTTCGAGAGCTATTACACAGGAGATGAGTTCAGCACGTGACAATTCTAACCGTCTGTCTATGTAATCTTATTTATGACGAAAATTAGTCAATCATTGCGTGAGAATTTTGACATTTATTGTAAAATAAGCAATTCTGATCTCTAATAGTCTCGTAACTATAATGCGTGTGTAGAGCAATAGCAATAGAGCGAAACAGATGGCATTATCTCATTTCTTCGTGCGATTGTTAATGACCTTATTGTTGTGAAGCTCCATTTTAAAATGCTGGAAGAAGAAGTACTCCTTTTCCTTCCTGTTTCCTTGAAGTTCAGCGTAATTTTCCAGAGCCTCGTAGCCAAAGGAGTGAAATGACAGATCTGGACCAAGAAGCAGACAAGTTGGCGTCTTTTGCGTCCTGCAGTTTTGTTCATTTGCCCAAACCTTATTCATAAAAATTTCATCCTTTTCTCGACCGGTGAGAAATGAAAAGGCGAAACCACTGTACGTTGTCCCAAAATCAATGGCCACAACAACGAGGTATGGGTTGTGAAGTTCGCTTGATAGTACTTCCGATACTGTAGATAAATTACACAAACATATGAAAATGAAATACCGTACAATAAAAGTGCTGCCGGCATACCTAACTCGAACAAAGACAAACAAATCTGATTACCAAAAAGACTAAACTTTCAAGGTGGTCACAATGTCGATGTTTTTTTGTTTTCGTGTTTGTTTTTTGTTTTGTTTTGTTTTGTTTTGTTTTTTTTGCATGTTAAAGAAAGGTTCACTCCATTGTGAAGGGAAGAATGAACAGTTGATCAAGTCAAAATTCCACATGAAAATAAATAAATCGACTTTGTTTAACGAAGGTGACACTAAACAGTAATCCAACTGACAAAACCTGTGCCCCTCGAAATTCCGGATGGAATTACAATTTGGAAATGTTGGTTTTTGAGGAGAGGGGAAAACCGGAGTACCCGGAGTAAAACCTCTCGGAGAAAAGACGTGAACCACCACAAACTCAACCCACATGTGACGCCGAACCTGGGCTACAATAGTGGGAGGCGAGTGCTCTCACCACTACGCCATCCCTACTCCCCCGAACCAATAAAACAGTAACCCCGGTCAAATATGGCAGCCAGGCTGACAAGGATATAAACAAAACAAGCATACACAACATAATGGTGACGGTAAAATGCTTTGAAACCAGGAGTCATATCATAACTTAGTGGAGTTCGATCGTCTCGCTGAGTGTAGGTCTGAGGACTGTTTCTGATGACAGCCTAAGCGGAAGTCAAGTCTCAAGAGTCAAGAGTATTGTTTATGTCGTTAGATGGTATAAATTATCTGTCCATTAGCCTGTGTGGTCAACAAAGTCGTGATGTGATTCACTGAAAAAACTCAGTACAACAACATATATTGAGTCTTTACACAAATTAAGTATTAGGATGTCTATGTATAAGGACTGTGTACTGGCCCGAATACAACTAGTATGCGTTTGTTCTGTATATGTGTGTATCCTTAATACTGACAGAAATGCATATATGCTCCTGGTACGTCTTGGCACACAATGACATATTCGTATACAGGACCGCATATAACCGTTATACGACTGTGTATACTCATGTTCAGGTGCACGACCTGAATATAAGGGCATATACCGATTAGATTGTGTAGTTTCCGACCTACATGTATACATATCATTAGCACTAAATTGTTACTTTCGTTTCGTTCAAGAATACGGTCTGACACAAAACATTGGACAAGTCAACAAACACCCATTTTACTTTCAGTTGTCTCGATTTCCACGATTTCCATTGCCCACCTAAAACCTGGGCTAGGATTTGAAAGATCGGAGTTTCCAGTTAATGTAAAGTGTTCTTTTCCAACAGCTCTCTACGATGTTAGGAAAAGCTTGATCAGTTGGTCACGCGTCACGCAAGACCCTCGCCCCTGCTCAGCCTTTATCAATCATTTTTAGTGCTTACCTGATCTCTGATTATGTCCTTAACAAGTTTTCTGTCGTGCATTATTATATCTCTCACTTAGTACTCTCGCTGTGATTGGTCAATTTTTCGGGCCGTATTCTACAGTACGGCCCGCTTGACTTCAACTAGTTTTCTTTCCCTCGCGCCGGATTAACCTAAGATATAATAAATACCTTACTAACCTCGTTTTCTCGGTCCGTAATGTAAGTTACCGATCCTCGTTGTTTTCGCGCTTGGGCCATAAACTAACGGGAAAAAACTCGGTCCGTAACTTACGTTTTCGAACTCGTGTATCAGCAGATGCAAAGATGGTGCAAAGGAACGGAAATAAACATTTCATGTTGATTTAATAATTTAATCTGAATTTCGCTCAACGTGGTGGGACTCCAAGAGAAGTCTTGTTGTATCTGGAAGTGTGGAAACATCGTTTTTTGTTATTGCAATTTTCTGCTAATTACAATCCTTTAACGGAATTTCGTAAAGGAATGGATAAATAATTCAAAATATTGAGCACTACTCAGTCGATGTCTGTGTTTATATTCGATTCCTTCGGCCATTCTAACCACTGTTTTCTTGGGTATCGTTGTATTTCATACATTTTCTTCAACACAATACAGTATCATGAAAGGTCTTACCTTCAGAAGCCATTATATCTTTGTAAAAAGCTTCCAGCAAACGAAGATAATAAAGAATAAGCGTGTAAAGCTACGATATAACAACAACCTTTCTAAGAAACGGCCAGCCTTTCCTCTTAGTATCCCGGATGTTAACGACTTTGTTACAATTCAAATTCTCGGAAAACCACTGTTGTGGGTCACGTCTAAGCCAACAAGGTGTTCGCATTATTATTTTTTATTATTTGTTTGCGTAAACTTCCGCGGACTTATTTCGCTGGATAGCATTTAGGATGCTAGTTTTTCATGAATGCCGTGTCTGAATTAGTTTGGAAACGTCGAAAATTACTTAAAGACGTTACTTGTCTAGCAACAGAGCGCTGACTAGAGAAACGCGCCGCTACAGCAAAAGCTATTTTTAACTCGTGGATACGCGAAGCGTAGGAACGAGTTATGAGGGACTTTAAGACACTTCGACTACAGACTACGGACTACCGTTGGACGCGTGTTCCCCAAGTCTGGAGCATCGGGTCGAGTACGGGGCTGATGGCGTGAAAATACGAAGTTAAGTTGGCGAACAACAAACTACATTGCCCGATTTAATACGGGGGGACTGGGTACGAATCCGTATATTATGGGATTATTCAACACAAGACCACATAGTCAGAAAATGCACATCGAGCTTTACAAAATCCCCAAGTTGGGTGTTAATCGGACCAATATTGAACGAGATACAGCCATTCAAAGACATGAAGATTTACTAAGAAATGTATGGATTGCCGGACACTTTGTCAGGACGTCTATATATTTCTTAGTAAATTTTGGAGTTTTTGGTTGGCTGTATCTCGTTCAATGTTAGACCGATAAACACCAAACTTGGGGATTTTGGAAAGCTCGGTGTGCTCTTTCTGAGTATGTGGGTCCTGTGTTGAATAATCCCATAATATACGAACTCGCACCCAGTCCCTCCCGTATAAAATCGGGCAATGCTACGGTCAAAGCAGCAGTGCTAGCCGTTACAAGCAAAACTGAGCTGAGAGAATCCGAAATAAATTATTCGACTTTTGGCTTCACAAGAACAGCCTATTACATGATTAGGAAAGCAGGAAGAGCTTGCAGATCACTTAAAAGCACACAATTTCCACCAGCCAATCGAGCGAGATGCGGTCACGGGATCATCAAAATTCAGGCAAAATATTTCATCAAACCGAATCTCGAGACCGAAAGCAAACTCTTAATGGATACTGGCTAAACTACTGACGCAGTATATAAAGTGACAACAATGAATCTATTCACTTGATAGAATTAAGCGAAAATGCATATGGTTTCCACCATTTGCTGTCTAACACTCTTTCATTCAAAATCGAGACTGCCAAAACTATTCGAAATTAGTCTGCCGAAAACGTTGCTCGAAACGAAAATCATATCACTACAAATACTTATTGGTTCAAAAATGAAATGAAAACTATAAGAGGCATACTCTGTAAGATTCGAGTTAGGGTCAGCCACGGCACCTCACCGATCTGGCTAGAATTTTGCATGTAGGCTTGCTTTGAGGTCGTAACTACGAAATTGATGTTTTAAAGTTCTGATAAATTTTTACTTTAGGAGTTCTAAACATGGCCGGTTTCGGTCGGCTCCTAAGGGAGGCCAATATTTTTTTTTTTTTTTTTTAGAACTTTTAATGTAACAGCCATGTGACAGAAACAAATTACATGTACAAACCAATTACAAGAGCACACACACACACACACAAAAAAAAATAAGAGTGGAGCAATTTGGTAATACACTCATAGAATTTTTAGATAATTACAAAATTGTCGCATATTTTCCAATAGATTGTCCGTCAGGGGAATAGGAAAAAAGACAAATTAAAGGCAGTCAACAAAAGGAGTCCATTTTGAGGTGTCTCCCGCTTTTGTCTCTATTGTTTGTCTAGATTTGACAAGACGTAAGAAGGAGGCAAAATTTGGTGACGTTTCGTCCAATTTGGCTTGCCATATATGATAACGCGCTAACAGGAAACAATAGTTTAATTGAAGCGCATATTTTGCATGAGATTCCGGCCTCAGGCCCAGCGCTATAATATTCAATAGAATGTATTCGTCAATTAACAGGAGGTTGTCGTGAAGCCAGTCGGTCACTCTTTTCCAAAAGGTGGAAGTAACATGACATGACCAAAATAGGTGAATTAATGTCTCCGCGGAATCATGGCAAAACGTGCATTGTTCGTTTTCTTTTCTTCCTATTTTAAATAAAAAGTCATTGGTTGGTATACGCCTATGCAAGAGTTTAAACTGGAACTCGATCAGTTTAGTGCTTTTGGTGCATCTTGGTGTCATGAGGTAAGCAAGTTCCCAGTTAAAATTGTTACCTTCATCGATATAGTTGCAGTCCTGAAGCCATTTATTTTGGCTATTGCTTGGGATTATACCTTTGGCATTGACTAGCTGTTTGTAAATTAACGGACCCGGCTTTTTGTTTTTCATAATCTTATCACAAAACGTTTCCGAGTTGTGTTCCCTAAGCTCGGCAGTTCCGGAGACCGTTTTACGAAGGGATTTTATAGCTGACAAGAGACCGTAAAAACCAAGAGGGCGTACTTTTAGGTCATGTTTTGCGAAAAAAACATTCAGAGTCAAAAATCTATTGTTTCCTGTTGTTTGAAGGTGTTTTACTTTAGTTATCCCATTTTCAAACCAATCCTTAAAGAAAATTGGCTTATTTTCTATTCTCAGTAGTGAATTGAACCATAATGCCTGTTCTCCAAAACTGATTTCAGAAGATATTTGGCGCTCAAAGTTTATTTCGGCCCAATATTCTAATATTTCCTTAAGGAAAGAGTCGGTGACCCTGATCATTTCCTTTGAATCCCTAACATTTAGGTTAAAGTGGAAAAAACTTTCGCCTCCATAGTTCTTAAGTTCCATATCAAACAGGAGTTTCCATTTCCCGTTGTTAGTTGTGTCCAAGTACTTTTTTACCCACGTTGTTTTGAGAGATTTGTTGAAAGAAAAGAGATCAATCATTTTTAGACCGCCGTTTCGGGGTTCGTTAATCATGACTTTCCTCTTTATTTTGTCGCCTTTTCTATTCCATAAGAACTGATAAAACATGTCGTTTATTTCTTTTAGAGCACAATGGTTTGAGCGCAACGAGGCAAGTAGGTAAACGATCAGTGATGCGGCTAGCGATTTTAGCACGGTAATTTTCCCTAGCAGTGTGAGCCTCCGGTATTTCCAGCAGCTTAATAATTTCCTAATTTTTTCAATTTTTTCTTTATAGTTCAAGGTTATCGCAAGATCTGGATCATTTGAAAGCCATAAGCCTAGCGTTTTGACCTTGCATCTTGGCCATTTGAAGTTCTTTCCTGGCACGAGGATTTTCTCATGACCAGTCTTAGAGCCAATCCAAAGAGCTTCCGTTTTGCTATCATTGAGCCTGAGGCCGGATATCTTACCGAAATCATCTAATAATTGCAGGGCTGAAACAAGCGGGGCCTTAGACCCGTTTAAGATAAGAGTAGTATCATCAGCATATTGACTTATCTTAATTTCCTTGTTGTCTAGAGAGAAACCCATTATACTCGTACTGTTTCGGATTGACTTGGCCAGTATCTCCGCTGCCAGAATAAATAAATATGGTGAAAGGGGGCAGCCTTGCGTAACACCTCTTTGAGGCTGGAAAAATTTGCTTGACCAGCCATTGTTGAGAATACAGCTTTCAATTCTGCAATAAAAAGTCCTTACCCAATTAATAATTGATCGACCAAAGCCAAAGAAGCGTAGAGTATGAAAAATAAAAGGCCATTCAAGTGAATCGAAAGCTTTTTCAAAATCTATGAAGAGTAGTAGACCTGGGATATTATGCTGTGCAGCATATTGGATGATACCATCAATAAGTCGTATATTTTCGCCGATGAACCGTCCTTTAATAAAACCTGTCTGATCGTTGTTTATAAGCCTTGGAAGCACGGACTTAATACGATTTTCAATAGCTTTTGCTGCGATTTTATAATCCGTGTTGAGGAGGGTTATAGGACGCCAATTTTTTACATAAAAAGGCTCTGCATCTTTTTTTGGAATAAGTTTAATGATTCCACGTCTTTGGGTGATAGATAAGCAACCCGACTCGTACGCAAAGTTAAGAGCAGAGAGAAGGTAGGTTGAGATATCATTCCAGAACAATTTGTAAAATTCAGCTGGAAGGCCG
This sequence comes from Pachyseris speciosa, assembly GCA_016490735.1. Classification (NCBI taxonomy): domain Eukaryota; kingdom Metazoa; phylum Cnidaria; class Anthozoa; order Scleractinia; family Pachyseridae; genus Pachyseris; species Pachyseris speciosa. The sequence continues at coordinate 123,860 of JAEMWC010000884.1, forward strand.
TCTGTGCCGGGCGTTTTACCCGAATCCATAGACTTTAAGGCTTCTGCACATTCTGTTTCGGTTAAGATACCGTCGCACGCCTGTTGATCCTCAGGGCTTAGCAAAGTTTGATTTGTTTGCGGGAAAAAATTAAAATTGGGGGAGTTTTCTATTTTCGAGGCATAGAGGTCTTCATAGAAAGATTCACATTCGGCTAAAATGTCCTTGTCAGATGTGACAAGGGTATTGTCTTTGAGTTTTAATTGGCTTATTGTGCCTTGTTTATAGTGTCGCTTTTCAAGACTAAGGAAGTATTTAGTGTTCTTTTCACCTTCATTATACCACTTTGACTTTGACCGAAGAATAGCTCCTTTAGTTCGGTATTCAAAAATTTTTTCGAGTTCCTCTTTTAAGACCTTAATTCTCTCAGTTGCAATTTGGTACGAGGAATCACAGCAGACTGCGCTATCTAGCTGTTTCTCTATAGCTGCGATTTCTTTTTCCAACTCGTCTTCTTTCTTTATTTGCGCTCTTTTTAAGGACGCTGAGTAAGAGATTGATTCTTGACGCACTTTCAATTTTATCATGTCCCATAGCAGCAAGGGGTTGACGAGGTTGTCCTCTTTGTATTTGCTAGCCGTTTTTTGTATCGTTGCCTTTATTTTTTCAATAAAAATAGTATCGGCAAGGAGGGATGTGTTTAACTTCCAGAATCCGTTTCCCCTTGGGTTAGAGTGTAAGGATAGGTTAAGCGTTATCATGGAGTGATCACTTTTGAATCCTGGAATGATATCTGTTTGAGTACAGTTACACAACGAAGTCTGGCTTACTAGGAAAAAATCAAGTCTGCATTGAACATCTGGCTGTCTCTGTCGCCAGGTAAACCTTTTGTTTTCTGGATTAAAGATCCTCCAAACATCGCATAACTCCAGATCTTCCGCCGCATCTTGTATCACTCTCAAAGCGTTATGGTGAGTTCTGGCAATTCCGTTCTTTTTGTCTTTTTCAATATCTAATACTAAATTGAAGTCACCGCCGATAATAACTTCATCGCATTTGAAATCAGAAAGGTGATCGAAGAAGACGCTAAAGAAATCGGGATCATCCTTATTAGGAGCATAGATACTAGCCAAGGTCAATAATTTGCCGTCTGCTTCGATATCGCAAATGATAAACCGACCATTAGGGTCTAGGAGAAATTTAATAATGTCTAAATTAAAATTATTGTTAAAGAGAATACTGACCCCTGCTTTGTTGCTCGATCCGCAGCTGAAGAGCGCTTTGTAGCCCCATTCACACTTCCATATGACTGTGGTATTTTTGGAACAATGGACTTCTTGCAACATGTATATTGAAATTTTTTTAGATCTCAACCAATTAAACACCTCCTTTCTTTTGGTGTTATTTCCAATTCCCCTGACGTTTAACGAGGCGATTTTAAGATCGGTCGTTTCACATTAGCATATAAAACATTAAATAACATGCAGAAATTATGATTGTTCCAGAAAATAAATACTAACAAAATACTGCGTAAGAGAAAAAGGAAAAAATCTAAGGTAGGACACATAGAATACAGACAAAACGAATAGCGTTAGTGGCAGAAAAAAAAAACTTCAATAACAACAACAGCAACAGCAACAGCAAGAAAAATTTTGAAAGTGGTCTAACTAAGATGAGCTTTCGGTACCGCGGTTTTTTTTACAATCTCTCTCTACTCGCAAACTCTTTAGTATCAATTATGAGATGGCGAGAAAAAAAAAAAACAAACAAACAAATAGCAGAAGCGAAATGTTTGTAATCGAAGGTAATACAGAGAAGACCAATAGGATAAAGAAATGATTACAAGGGTTTTGCTCCCTGATTATATGTCCAGTACCTGGCCCACTGGCCAGAATTTACCCCTTATAAAAAGTTTGTCAGGTTGTGACTTGCTAAAGGATACGGGTATGTTGTTCCTTTTGGCCTTCTTAAAGGTGTCCATTTGTCTGCTTATTCTTTTGACCAATTCTTGAGGAAGGTCCCTAAACATCTGAAAGTTAGTACCTCTGAGACGAGAGCCCAGAGCGAGTATTTGCTCGCAGTCTTTGTAGCGCAGGAATCTTGCGAGAATTGGTCGCGCTCCTCCATCTTCTTTCCTCTTCCCCAGTCGGTGAACTCGTTGAATTTCTACAGATCTTGCGTCCCGGTAACCTAGCTGCTGATCCAGGAAGGATCTAAGCACTTCTTCTGTGTCTTCTCCTCCATTTCTCGGTGAAGGTGATTCGGCAATGTTATTAAATTTTATATTCTCGCGCCTCGAGTAGGCTTCTAAGTATAAATCTTTCGTGTTGAGGTCTTCTAAAACCTGGTTGATTTTCTTCTCTTTGTCTTGTAAATCAGCAATTTTTCCATCTAGGTTTTGGATCTTCTTATCTAATGCCTTATTTGCGTCGTCTAGATTCTTCTCAATAAGACTGTGGTTTATCTTTAGATTATCAATGTCTTCTCTTGCCGTTACCTCTAGCGCTTCAAGCCTCTTGGTTCTTTCTTCTAATTTGTCTAGACTGCCTTCAATCTTTTTAACGGTGCTTTCAATGGTGTCCAGCTTCTTAAGTTTTTTCTAGAATGCCTTTTAGAATTCCATTTAAATCGTCGGTTAGTTCAAGGGCTGTCAAAACAATGTCGCTATCTTCATGCTCGTCGCTCTCAACTGAGAGATCGGGATCAGGATCGCTAGTGCTTTTCGCTTTCTTGTATTCTGGAGAATTCACTCTCCCATCTACAGAGCCGTCCGAAGACCTATTCCTTCTTTTGGTGACGTATTTTAACAGGGTTTCCGCCATCAGCTTTGAAAGAAAACAAGATATGGTACGAGAGGAGAAACGAAGGTTCTTCACGCCGCCATGCCTCGACCCAGTCTCCACCAGGGGGAGGCCAATATGGCGGATCAAAGAACGTCTTCTCATCGATCCTTCCTGCTCACCTTAATCTTTTACCAAAAAACATTAATACCGCCTGTAAGGGTTATCTTTGTGCTCACATTCTATGTCGAATATTTCCCTGAAATAAGAAGATGTGGTCATGAGCGAGCGAAAAGTTGTAGTGTAATCCCAGTTGCTTTTGAGACACATAAATTTACTGCAAATCGAAAGGCCGATATCTCCCACGTTATTTGGATTGACAGCTTATTGTTTAACCTGGATGTAGAGCTGTTATAGCAGGTTTGATGGGAGAAATTAAAAAAAAAATGGGCATCTTCTTTAGCACGGGAGAAAAATATTAAACAAGTGTGACCAGTGTGAGACTATTAAACGCCCTTATAACCGTTATTGCTGGTTTTCACTATCACGCCATCGAAAATAAAAATCACAACCATTCAATAAATTAAGTCAAGAATCTTGGATATGAAAGATTATTGATATATAAACAACCTCACCATGCAGGATTTAGGTCTGTGCGGTTTTTCATTCGCATTTTATTCGGAGAACTGTTTATCCCAATTTTATATAGCTTTGTTTTGAGACCCTCGGAGGGGCATCAACATGGCGGCCGTAAAGTAACAGGAACGTCTAGGATTGAGTTTTCTTATTAAAACGAAAAGCTATTACGCTACAGCCCTGACCTATTGAAATTTATACTTCTTCTAGTTCAAGAACTGTTCAGTTAGCAAAAACTCATCTTCTGACCTGTACGCGAAAGCCTTCTCGGACCACTATGTCTCGACACAACGCATAAACTACTCAAAGGTGCTCTGTCAAGCATAAATGTTGTTAAACGTCAAGTTCTTAGAGGGTCATTTGATGCTACTAAAACTTCAGAAGGATAGGTTATATTTGGTTTCAATTTGATGAAAATAGAAGATATACGATGCGTTTTTTTTTCTGTCCTGAAGGGAAGCCGCTCTCGCATGAATCACGAATTAGAAGTCATTTATTAGTAATAATGTTGCTTTCAATTGCTTAAGTCTCGAAGTTAATAAGCGGAAGAGAATTGTGTAAACATGTACAAAAGCAAGTACCGTTTGAAAGCATTTCTAAACTGCTGCACGTTTAATTTGCTTACCGGTCACTAATCATGCGGACACGGCTCCGATGCACAATCGTCTTTCTTCCAGTCTTTAGTTCCTTTCAGGCTTTCCAAGTACAGTTAAGCTTAAAGGTCAAATGAACCAAAATTTCGAAAACTTTTCTTTGTGTCATTTCAAAGTGACCGAACACTAAAAAGGACTACTGGAATACAAAATCACGTAGAAATTGTCCTATCTGAGCTTTTAAGGGAGTAAAACAAGAGGGAGTACGGAAATATCCAAAGAACAAACAAAAACGTTTCTGAAATGGCCGCGCGCTTGACATGGAGGAATGGAAACAAGCACGTGTTGTTGTGACGTCACTATTGGCGAGTGGATGAGGAGCTCAATGCTATACTTATTCTTTGCGATCTGTCGAAAAGTTCTTCGTTTTAACCTTTCGTTCTCTCTTCGAGAAAGGCCGAGGAAGTCGAACATGTGGTTTTTAACGTAGAGCGGTACTAGTATAAACCAATTAATGCACTGATTAATGGTAACGGAACCGTATGCTGGAACCTCCGATAACTCGTCTGACTACAAAGAATACGATGTAAACAAGGACCGAATCGGTCAAGTGGATTGGTGAGCATTTGTTTACTCAATATACTGTAAAAGATCGCCGTAGAATGGTCAATAAATACGTTGGAATCGCCCTTGAAGTATTTGCTTTGTTCTCTGTGGTGTATTTTCGATGTATACTGTGAAGCCATACTTCCATGCGCTGCTGTTGTTTTGATCCGCGTTTCTTCTATATTAATATTCACCATACAATGAAAAGGTGGCCATAAAATTACAACTGCTTGCTGTTCGCTTTCATTTCACGCATTTTATCTGCTCCCTGTGTTTTTTGTACATTTTCACTGTTTATTGTTATGCTGTTTATCTGCTCCCTGTGTTTTTTGTACATTTTCACTGTTTATTGTTATTGTTATGCAAGACCATAATTTCCATGCAACTGTTTTTGTGAGTCCGATTTCATTCCGATGACACTGCGTGAACAATCCCAAAGGCTAGATAACATGTACAATCGTTGTAACGGGTATCCGTGAATTGACTAAATGCCCGCAGTGATTAAATCTTATATGCTTTTTTTAATGAAATGTTTACTTTTCTTTACAATCTTGACTTGCACTTAAAATGCAGGTGCATTTCTGGAAACTGTGTTCCCATGCAAACTGGGCAGGAAAGTGTCTGCTGTCGTGAAATCTCAAAGTCATCTGATAAGACACCACATTCCATGTCCTGTATTATTGAGAATGAGAATTTAACTGCTGTGTGCAGCTGTTATTTAGATAACTTATAACCAGTATCTAGAGAATGAAGGCCCGATTTATAAAGAGCCACTAAATGGGGATGTATATGTATGCTTGTAAACATTGTCATATTTTTTGTCAGACCATCACCAACATAAGTATGTGTGTCTGGAAAAGGTTTCTGATTTTGGGTAATGCATGAATTATGTGGGATTGTCATGTAAGGAGTTCACCTACGATTGGTGTATGTCAGTATCAAATGGCCACGGAAAAGAGCATAGTCATAATTTTGGTCTAGAAATGAGCAAGCTTGTGAATGGGTGGGCTGTACACTGATGCTAAACATCTCATGGCCATTAACAACCTCCCTGAAAGTTTTCCATTTGGTATATATTCTGTATCATAACACTACTTGCAATAACTTGCATGATGTCAAAGTGATTTAACATAATTCATTGTCCCATAAACTCCATCCAATCTAGATGTGGTTACTTGAACCATTTGTACAGATACATGTATTTGTCATACCACCAAAACTGCTGCCAAAACAAATCAAGCATTCCTTTAGGATTAAAAATACTTAGATGTTAAATAAACTATGTCCTTTGACTGTAAAATGAAATATTATGTAGCTCCAGAGGGTATATAATTCATGCCACTAAGAATTTTATGAACCAAATGAGGAAAAAGGTTGTGAAAATTTTGTCACCCAAGGTTTGAGAGTATGGTGAGGGTGGTAAAGCGTATTTTCGTGAGCCGTGAATTGCCTCTTTAATTTCCCGTGAAATGTGAAATGGCTGTTTTTTTCCTCGTGAAATGTGATTGTGGTAATAACCGTGATCCGTGATTTTTGATTATAATTGTCTGTCAAATGAGAATCGGGTGTTTAATTGACTGTGATTTCGTTTCATGTTTCTTTAATTTTGAGAGAAATTATAACAATAGATGCCATATGGTACAGTACAAACTATACTGCGTTCCATTGCAATCTGAAACGTCATTCTTGACCCTGGGCCGTGATTGCCATGGAAACCTGTCTGGGATAGCTTTGCTCATCAATGGAAACAGCCTCTGGAGGTCGCGAGATTCTACCAAACGTAACTGTTTTGATGAGTTATATGGCAGACAGTAACAAGAAATCCTTAATTCACAAGGAGAAGGTCTCTTTTTCAATGTTTGCCACGTTAAATCATGAGCCCCAAAATTAAACAATAACTGCAAGCACATTCTTACCTTATATCCTGTGTGCATTTGTTTGTTTGTGGTTGTTTTTTCGCTGTTCACACCCTAATTTAAACTTGCATTGTACTGTAAACATTTAGTAAAAAAACGTGTTCTTTCACCAATCTCGTTACAATCCCTGATCAAGTCTGCGTGATCAGAGGAAACCGGTCGAATAGCAAAGATGTTAACAAAAGCTGTGGCTGTGTACTGTTCACTAGTTAAAAAAAAAAACACACCAGAAAAGGGACTGCTTTGACTGTAGTTCTCTTTGACCAAAGTAAGGGATTGTATGTTTTATCATGTGGGAGAGTGGGCTGGAGTAATTTGGGGGAGGGTCACCGAAAAAAAAAATCATCCTTAGGGGGAGGGTCATCCATTTATCAAACAGCATTTTTACTCTCAATTCAAACGTCTCAAACGTTATGGGTTCGTGGGTTTCCTTTACTGTACAGTTTCGAATGAATAAATTTTCGGAAACAATGGAAAATAGGCAAAAGGAAACTTACAACGTTTATTATTATTTTTTTTTTGGGGGGGGGGGGAAGGTGGCCTCCTTTTTACTCTGACTGTCTGTGAAGGGCCATGCTTTATTTTCAAGACATAAGTGGAGGGCCAAGGGTATCCGATTTAACTATTGCATAGTTAGTCCAGCCCACCTCCACACCACCCCTCCCCCCCCCCCCCCCGCCACATTACGTACACTCCCTAAGAAAATCGCTTTTTTTTTCTCGTGAAACATGAAGTCCCCATTTTCTTGTCCGTGAAATGTGAAACAGCCGTTTTATTTCCCGTGAAACGTGATCAAGAACCCCCCTTTACCACCCTCTATGGTATTATATATAGATTGAGTACGTTTTTCCTCTTTTCTGTCAGTACATACAGATATGTTGCCAAAAGGCAATATACCTATTGGATACATGAGAAGCTGTCATCTTGTTTTTGGTATAATAATATACATGAAAAAATTTCTCGATTCGCATTGGCTAAGAGAAATGCAGTTTTTAGGAAACACCGGTGCAGAAAAAAGGTAATTCGGTGCAGAAAAAAGGAAATACAGTGCAAAACAAGGTAAAAAACTGAGGATTCTGATTGGTTGATAAACAAAGGCGCTGCGATTGAGCCAATCAAACGCGGCCTCTGAATGGCGCAAAGTCTGAAGAGCTGCAAGCGACTCTGCGAGCCAAAACAATGGCTGGCTTTCTGAGCAGGTTTTCTTTCTTCGTGACCGCAATAACAGCAGAGAAGTTGCAAAACAGCACTAAACAGGAGAAACGGCTGTGAAAAGCACTGTATTTTAGCTGTCTGTTTGGAAACAGTGGTGTCCAGAGAAGGGAATTGCCGACCTAATTGGAATTACGAGTCCGTTGATGGAGTGACGCCGAGATTAATAAACAAACAAGGACAAACAAGGCGAAGATAACGAACGAGAAAGCCTGAAGGTAATGATTACAGCGCTTGATAGACACTTCGCAAACAAAGTAGCCTTATAGCTATAGCCTGTAATTGTTTAGCCAGTTTTACAGCTAAAAACTCTTTAAAAACATCGAGAAAACTGTTGTTTTGGTTCACCTTAGCTTCGTTGTGTTGCTTCTGCAACGTTACGAAGCTATCTCGCAATTTTTTCATGTATATTATTAATAAGTAATCACATGATTTTTCTCGTGCAATTTGGAATAAATAAGCACTTGTAAATTTTTTTCAAAGACCACAAATTGCACTCGCCCTACGGGCTGGTGCAATTTTGTGAGTCTTTGAAAAAATTTACTCGTGCTTATTTATTCCAAATTGCACTCGAAATCATGTGATTACCTATACAAAAAAAAAATAATAAAATAAATAAAAAAGAAAAATTAAGAGAGAGCTTTCCACGTGAAAGTACCATAGTTTTTCGGTTATAAGGTGCACTCGGCTGTAAAACACACCCCAAACTCAGCAACACTTGGTAAAAAGACGCACCATAAACTGAAAGTAACATCAGAAGGACAAGAAATACATGTGGAGCGACAACGAAGTTGTAGTAAACAGGAACAAAAAACCGTGCATAAATAAACAGCCAAAAAAGTAGAGGGAACACATTTTATTAAGTTTATGTACTTGTGACCTACGAAATAACCAAATGTTTGTAAATAAAACAAGAACGTTGCATCCTGATTCGATTTGAGCGAAATTGTCACATGCGCGGGCGAATAAAACTATAAAAACTGATTCACCTTGATTATTCAGTAGCGTAAACACTAGCGACGAGAACGCTCGAGTAACTGACCACAAATGTCAGTGCACAAAAATGGATGGATGGACAAGGTTTGTTTAATTTCTTTAAAAAAAAAACATCAGTTTCCATATCTCGCAATGGAGGTGTTTGCGATGTTAGCACTATAACTTAAGTATCACATTACAGAGCACCTGCTTTTGCAAACAGACGGCTTTGTTTTGATAATACTCGCGATGTTCTTTTATCTTGCATTACCAGTTTTGAACAAGTTGAATTGAAGTTCTGCTTGCCGATATATCAATTTGGAGCAATTGCCTGGCTTTCGGCTTATAAGACAACTTGTTCCCGTGAGGTCAAACTCCCGTCCAGGTTGCCGTGTGAAGAGGACGCTCAGTTACTCCGCTTTCTGGGATATTATTATCCAACCACTAAGATCATCCTCCTTGAATGTTAACAAGCGCTTACTTTTCTGAAAGGATGCGAAGTGAAAGGCTCTGGCCAAATATTACGGCTACTGTTCATTACGTAAATTCGATTTGTACGCCACTTATAAGAGTATCAATGGTTTGCACGGACGTCTCAGCTATTCACATTCCAGCAAACGTAATATAAGATCTAATTATCAGAGAGAGCAAAAGGATCACTCTACTTCCAGCTATTTCAAACAAGATGGAAAATGCCTACTGCTAACTTTCTGCCGTTTTGCAAACGCTGAGCGAATACATTAGTAATTGCCGCTTGAAGTCGTCCCGAATTGTTGTCGGTGTTGCTTCTTTTCTGGCCGATTTTTGTTTCGGATTCCACGTTTTTATTCTTTAAAAAAGTTGGTACGGCATCATCTTTCAAGTCAGTCTTCGTGGCTTGAAAGCTGGAACTAGCGAACTCCTTACCACGAGAGTTTGTTTGAAGATGTGTGATGTGAAATGTAAAATGGTCTGCACAAGCAATTCCCTCTTCAGTCTTATGAGCCATTTCCTCCGTAGTTTTGGGTCATGTGGAAACTTGAAAGTACTTACTTTACAATTGGAATTGTTGCTGCAGTTTATTGCAGCACAAAACACAGTGCTTTCCGCTAAAAAAACGACACTAATTTCAAGACTCACTTGTAGTTTTTAATGTTCCCGCAATTTTTCAGCTCGCCAATAGTGACGTCACTACTGTTAATTCCGACAAATTCCCGACAATTGACCCGACCGCTCTACGAATATCACAGCCAAAACGAAGCACTTTTCAGTATCCAATATCTCTGGGATGCAATACCCGATCACTCTGAAACTCCAGAATATGTTTATTTCTTACTTAAGCTACAAAATTCAATAAAAATTGACTTAAGAAAAAAACTCTGAAATTTTGGTTCATTTGACCTTTAAGTTGTTGCCGGTTAAAGCCTGGGTATCTTTCCGCAGTTTTGACTACAGATCGCTTCGCAGATGGTAAAACACGGAGAAATCACTCGCGGTCAGCGCAAAGTTAACATTCTCGATTTCCAGTACGCAATGCTAATTCAATTACATATAAAAGTTGCTTTTTCCCACGGCTGAAACGAACAACCCTGTCAATTTCGTCGCGAGTAAATTATGTCTGCAGATCGAGGCAGGAACAGTTGATCGCATACGAGTTGATTTAAGTTCTGCTAATAATTCCTAGATGTATTTTGCTTCTAGTTATTCCAGAGTTATTATTTCGGTCTTATTGATAGATAAATCCACGGAGTTTCCTTTTTAATTTAATTTTTGGCTAACGTACAGTGTCTGTTATGGCGATTCTTGTGGCCATGGTATTTCATCGGCCAATACACAGTGTATCATTTTAACAGAGTGCAAAAAAGACATAAAGCAACATCTCAGGCGTTTCAATGTGACTGATTCCTCCCTGAAGAGCGAGATGCAGTTAATCTTCGCCAGAGCAGGTATTGTACCCTATGCATTTCGCCAAATGTATTTGTATTTGATGTTGATATAAAAGTTACACTAACTGTTATTTCTCCTAATTGATAACAAATGTGAGAGTTTGAGAAAAGGCTTGTACATTTAATTCTTTAGCCTGTGACAGCCGTCCGGTTCGTTAGAGATCAGCGCGAAAACGATAAGAAGAGCATGAGGAGACGAGGCAGACTTCTCTCCTATGGTATCCTCTTTCTCTCGCCAGTTTTCGAGCTGCTCGCGAACTCTCGAACGACTGGAACAGGCTGAATTCAAGATTGCATGTGGATTGCCGGGAGAAAAGGTTGGAAATGTTCGTCGTCTGGCTTGGGGATGTGAATTGCAGAATTTGTCAGGGCGCAGGGCCATTATTCAAGTCACCGTTAAGGTGAAGGAACTAAAACTTATTGTCATACTGTAATAGTGGTCTAGACCAATCAGGCATAATTTGTTTCTTAAAAGCCACGCCACTTCTATATGAAACTCCCCCGAACAATCCCCTTACTGCATAAGGGCGCCGCTGAATGAGGGCGCTAATACAGGCGCCTATTTGAGCAGGTGCACCTCTGAGATCAGGGGAACTTGCTGTTGGAATGACGACGCTTGGTGGAATAAGTGTGTTTATATTCCATTAGAATACGTTCGCTTTTTGGAATTGATACTTTAACTGTAATAGAGAAGCGCATTGCAATAGAAACGAGTAAGGGCGTACAGAGGCGTGTTGGAATAGGTGCGTGTAATAAAATGATGACACTAAATAGAATTGAGGTCCAAAATCTATACTTCTTTTACATTCAATTTCTAGCAATATGGACTTTGTGTAGACAAAAAATTAGCAGCGTGGCAGGAGTTGCCAAACAAGAAGAAGATATCGACAACCAACGAGTGTCTGACACGGTGCCAAAGGAAACGAGAAAAAAGACGTATTCGGAGAAGAGAAAGAATCGGGACATAAAGAGAATGACCCGGAGAAGCCTTGTGTTTTCGCTGATGACGCGTCGCCTCTCCGACACAAGAAAGAAAATTTATTCTTACAGAGAATAAATGATTTTATGCAGCTAGCGCGTGGGGAGAGGTCCTAACTATCAGTAAGATACCGCCCGTCAGTAAAATTGACCAACCATCGCGTGCGCACTATGTGACACGACATACTACATCTTTACTTGTTGGTAATTTGCAGATTATGTCCCTTGAGGAAACAGAGATTAGTTTAACTCCACAAAGCAGTGCTGCATTAAATCGAAAAATTGTGATGGCAGGTGCATTGAGGTCACATGTCAAAAGCTACAGAAAAATGAGACTCAATGATTTCCTTGGGAGCTGTGGCCTATCGGCAATCAGTGAAGTAGATATGGATTTATCGTCCGCTTCAGAGCGTACCGGGAGACGATATATTGCTGAAACTCAAGTTGTAGTGGCAGTTATCAAAACGTTGTCGCCGAGTCATGCCGCGGACTTGTGGGACGCACTGAGAACCTCAGACAAGATACACGAAGTTTCTGACCTTCCCAAACTCGAATTCGATGAGAAGAAAGCTTCCGACGGAAGTAATGAGAAGTATATCAAAGCTCTTGCGGAAACATACGACAATGCATTCAGCAGAAATATCAAAGAGACAAGTACTTTTTTATCATAGCAGACCTGACCACCTATGACGAAATATGTAGATTTCTACCAGGTTTAACGAAATATATGTCCTCTTAAGCGCGAAATTAAGCACCGACTAATGTGTGGGCGTGGGGCTCCTGTGGTGTAAAAGGGTGGAGGACGCACTGGAGTTGACATCAATCAGTTAGATTATTTTGTTAACTTCATAACTAGTCCCTACATTGTACAGGACCTGCCATTGGGCGAGCGGTTCTTGAAGTTATCTTCTGGAGAGGTAATTCACACCCCAAACGTCATTAGGGTGTCAGTGAATGAGAGAATTATCAAGCAGTATTTGCAGTATTATCAAGAGTGTGAGGCGACCCCAGTCAGCAAGAGTACTCTTCGCCGTGTCCTGTCTGCTTGCAGTGCAACAGTAAGAAAATCCTTCCAAGGGCTTGACTACTTTATTTCAGAGGGAGGCAAGGCCTTTGACGATTTACTGAAGTTGGTGGACCAGCTAATCGATTTCGGGATCCAATCAAATGTTGCTCTGGATCTTCAAAGAGGGCTTAAATCAAGAAAGAGCTACCTTAAAAGTGATTCTAAGGTAAGGGTAATGACATGCTGAAGGGTTTGCTTTCACTCACCAACACGGTAAGTTTAAATGTGTAACAAAATTGAGTTGTTGAACCAGGGTGTTGAAAAAAATTACCCTACTGTAAACATCGGAAATTCTTTTCCGGTAAGCGACTTTCGTATGTACAACTTAAGCCTGCACAACGTGCAACTAATATTTTTAAATGCCCTATACCGCGATAAGTCGTTGGCTGTTAATGCTCAGTTGCAGACGTCGTGCAGGGGCACATCCAGACCATTTGTAAGGTGGGGTCCCCAAGCTCTTTCCTGAAAATAGCCTAAAAACATTTTCGCCGGCAATAAGGGAAGTTGGGGCTGGCTTGGGGGTGGGGAGGGCGGTCACTGGAACCCTTCCCTAGATCCGACACTGTCATGTTACACAGTTTTATCCGTCTACTTTCATATGTCCGCGGCATCACTGTCAGAATTAACTTGTAGAGAACGTTAAGGCGATCGTTCTGTTGTAGAATGTCAGTTATCGCGTACAAAACGCATGATTGCTTCTGGTGCGCTGTCAACACCAACTAAATGCCACACTTAGTATGGAACACTGTAAGCACTTTCCATATCTCGTACTGTTGGCTTAATGTAACGCGAACGAAAAAATACATCTGTAAATTTCTAACAGACGTAGCATACATGCTCTAGTACCTCGGGTTAAATCTTGTCAAGATAGCTAATAATGCGAAAGATACATGTGACGTATCTACTCTGAAAAAGATTTTAGCAGTTCTCGAGTAAAGAGTTGAACCAATAGCCTTAAACTAACAGGTCCAGGCTCTGTGGAACTTTTTTTTTATAGCAAGTCGTTGTTCTTCTAAAATCCGGTCAACGTCACCAGCTCGCCTGTTCCAGATCACTACAGTAAATATGCCCTGAATGATCACACAGATCCAAGTTTCCGAGGCAGTTGCGACCACACCCATGATCTTCTCTGTGAGCGATGCGAAGAACTGAAAACTGTGCTATCTGATATCCAAGCGGCAGTTTCAAATAGTCCCTTTGAATCGGAAAACGAAAAAGACGATGCCATTCACGTGTTCCAAGAAGCCGTGACAGCTGTCGAAAGCAGGAAAGCTCATCAACTGCGAATTGTGAACCAGGATAAAGCACGTAGCGATGTAATTGACTGCCTGAGTGAAACAAACGTCTTGCTCATCCAAGACTTGGAAATGAAATTTCTTCCTTGGCTGTATCGTGAGTCTCAGGACGAATGGTTTGGAAAAAGAGGCATTTCCTGGCATATTACAGTCGCTTTAAGAAAGAGAAGTGGTGAGATTGAGATGCAAACATTCATCCACATAGTTGAACGTTGTGCCCAAGACAGTGCGTGCGTGACGACACTCATCGAACACGTTCTCAAAACATTATATAGGGAGAACCCAGAAATAGAAAACGCCTTTTTCTCTCACGATAACGCAGGATGTTATCATTCTGCCAATACCGTTCTCGCTTGTAAGAACATCAGCAAGCGAACTGGGATTTCCATTCGACGCATGGACTTTTCTGAACCTCAAGGAGGCAAAACGGCCATGTGACCGGATTGCTACCACAATGAAGAATCATGTGCGCTCTTACGTAAATGAAAGTCACGATGTAGTTACCACTGAGCAGTTCCAGGAGGCACTGCTCTCGCATGGGGGAGCTCCTGGCGCTAGAATTGCTTTGCTGCCTGATCCCTTTTGCGACAAACTTAACGCTAAGTGGCCAGGAATTAGTAAAGTGACCAATTTTGAGTTCACCAGTGAGGGGGTAAACGTCTGGAGGGCATACCAGGTTGGTGAAGGAAACTACTCCCGTGGTCTAAATTCGAGGTAAAAATCACAACCAATCAGATATGTTACAAGTATTTTAAGTTTAATTGCTCGTAATTAATTTCCGATTTAACTTTTTCTTTTTATAGTCGTTGAGGTAAAGATTTCGTAACTTTTAATTATATGGATCAGAGCGTGAGATTGGTCATGATACTGACATGAAAAGTCACTAATCCTCAGGCCAGCTCCCTCCATGTACACAAGTTACCTTCTGTTCTATCATGATGTTGGAAATAGTAAATTCGTGTCATGATTGGAAAGTAACCGTACATGATGCATACAGGTTATATCGAATTAACATCCTACCGATAAGCCAGTCGGATAAAGTCAGATTTGACGGCTGTTATCTTTACGTTTAAGGTATTGATGGTTCTATCACAGTTGTACAGTCCGGGAAATAGCCAAAACTGTCTATATGGTGACGTCATCAAAATGGCGTCGCTGCTCGAGTTCCGTTGTTATGGGCCCTTTTCGTCTGTAGCTTTTTAGTTCCATTGTCTACGCCAAATCTGATTCTGCGCATGTGCACATTGACAAAGAATGAATGCACTGCTCGAACAGTAATGGCTGTCGAATACTCCAACTTGCGAATTTCGAAGTTGAAGTTTGGCGATTCTGTCAGTTTTGGAAGCTTGGGAGACTCACTTACCGCCTAATAATTGCAAATTGAAGGTACGTGTCATTTTTTGTCGCTATATAAAAAATATATTGGGAAAGGACAGTAATTTTATTTCACTTTGGTGCATAGAAGGTCATTATGCAAAGTGGGTTTGCTAATATGCAAGACCGATAAAGTTTGAGACTGGTCGTCTTCGCTTTCGGCGCCATATTGCCGGTATGATGCTGTTGTCGCATCTAACCAATTTCTCCAAATTTTAGGTCATGGATAAGCACGTTGCTTTCCTAAGGAACGTTTTTTGACTTTGTAGCAACAGTGTCAAGAATAAGGCCGATGTCGCAAAAAAGACAGCTTTCAAACGGGAACTGTTGGAAAAATTTGACATCAATATTGGGGTCGGTACATTTCACTGACCCCCAGTCCACTGGAAAACTTGAACCATTTACAGACTTCAAAAAAGTTTGTCAAATCTCTGTAAAATGTATACATTTCCTTTGTAAATTGCAATGTCTGTAAACGTGCACACTTACAGAGATTTTATGAACCCTATAAAATGTCTGTAGATTCGACAGAATTTTACGCGTCCAGATCCCATTAAATGTCTGTGAAATCTCAATGTTTTCTGTGTAAATTGTAAGCAAAATTTACAGAGATTTCATAACCTTTGTAAAAATCCTTGTAAAATCTCAAGGTATTCTCTGTAAAAAAAACTCTAGGAAAAAACTCTGTAAAATAAAGAACATAAAATGTCCATAAAATCTTCGTAAAAATCGAACCAAAATAACTGCATGAAATGTTAATAAAATGTACACAAATAAAAAGCACACAATGTTAATAAAAAGTGGGTGTAATGTTTGTAAAATATACAAGGAGTACCATATGAAATCTCAGCAAAATCTTCATATTTTCTCTGTAAAAGACAGAGGGAAACAAACCAGGATGAAACGCCAGAACACAAAATCCCAACAAAATGTCTATAAAAAGTGAACAAAAGCTGGACCATAAAGTGTCTGTCGATAAATCAAGTGCAGACAATACTGTATCTTCAAAAGATATGTATTTTATTGCAAAATGTTAACGTTTTCTTTGCAAAAACGAGCTGGTACTAAAGCGACCTGAAAAACGCTAAAAACGTCAGTGGCCGTGAACTTTTCAGGGCCGAGCTTGCCAGTCCATCGCCACTGAACATTTAACGGCATGAAAAAGGTATCCTTTCTATTGCAATTGCCACAGAAGTTGTATAATTTACGTCCCTTAGCTTTATCGTTTCTTATAAACACTGGAAAATTATATTTTCATTTCAAACGGCTGCTGGTATAACTCACAATTGGAGTTACTAATGTTTTATGTTAGACTGAACTGTACGAGGCGTGCCCCCCGCCAGTTCAGAGGGGTTAAACTAGACAGAGAGAAAGACAGATTACACGCATGCTACACTGGACAACATAAGGCGTTCCACCCGCTAGTAGGGAGGAATTAAACTATAGAGAGAGAGAGATTACATGTGTTACACTGAACCGTATGAGGCGTGCCACCCGCCAGTGCAGAGGGGTTAAACTAGAGAGAGAGAAGGAGAGATTACATGTATGTTACACTGAACTGTATGAGGCGTGCCTCCCGCCAGTTCAGAGGAATTAAACTAGATAGAGAGAAAGAGAGATTACATGTATGTTACACTGAACTGTATGAGGCGTGCCACCTGCCAGTTCAGAGGCATAACGAGCCAGAGGTTCTTAGCAACCACAAAAATACCACTGGATCCCGCTGAGATAGGGGGCAATTTGCCACCAATCTCAGCAGGATATCCAGCTACTCTGAACATTCCAATGTAATTGAATCGCATCTGGTACTCGTTTCTGTTTGATATGGGGCGTCAATTTTCACGCTTATCTGTCATAATCCTTAAACGCGATCGTTTATTTATGACGAGAGTTTAATTAAATTCTATCTTTAGACCTGATGCACTCGAAAAGTGACTGCGGGAACCGGAAAACGATACCCAATAGTTTGTTTTGGTTTTGGTGAATAATTACTCTTAAGGTAGGCTCACCGGTTCCAGAAAATAGCACTAAATTACAACCAAAGACTCAAGTTTTCTTTGTTTCTCTTTCGCATGCAATATGGGAAAAACAATAGGGCTGTTTATACGAGAGAAAATAAGCCGCGGCTTACTCTGGCCACGGATTACATAAGACACGAACACTCCGTATAAATGGTACAAAATCTACATTCACGGCTTTCTCAAGCTGTGGCTTATCCTGGCCTAGGAGTTTTTACTTGTATAAATGGTTCCTTTCGCGTCCTCTGTAAGCCGCGGCCAGAGTAATCCGTGGCTTATTTTCTCTCGTATAAACAGCCCTATTATGTGTTTTGTTTTTGGAGGGATATATATCTCTTTTGAACGCTAATTAAAATTCGCTTGTATTCCTAAATCAAAGATACTTGCAATACGTGGTAATAGTGAACATATTTGGGAGTAATATACACAAATCAGTCTGCCAGTATTACTCTTCTTAAACGCCGTGAAAGTAAATTAACATCACTGAGCTAAAATAATTCGCTTCAATATGTGATATCGGTGCGTGCCCATGAACAAAAGTTTTACTATCCATACGGTTTCCCTAGGAACTGATAAAATTCTTGTTGAATAATTCCTCAATAACCTCGGCAGACGTCGAAATGGAAGTTTCACTATTCGACTTCCGAAACCGACCTTGGCAGGAAAAGCGACAACGGCGACGGCATCGAAATCATCATTTCAAAATACAACTTCTCCTTTTTCTAATTCTCTCCCGATTGTTAAAATTTGTTTAACTTGGAAAATGCTGGCGAACTCTCCAAGGACTAAATTAGTCTGAAGGGCATTAAAGTAAGGAAAACGTTCTCGAAAAACAAAAAACATTTCATCCGAACGTGTTATTGTTCTGCAAAGAAATGTACCAACTGTAAAACGTTTTGGTCATTAAACCTGCTTACAACATTTGCCTAGATTTGTATGTGCATTTCATAAAACTGATCATGTTATATATCCCAGAAGCACTCAGGCATATAGTGATGCCAGGACCTCAACCTGGATGAACCAGAAAAGATATAGAACATTTTCCTACATTTAACTGCACTTTAAAAAATGTTCATGTTATATATCCCAGCACCGCTAAGGCATACAGTGATGCCAGGACCTCAACCTGGATGAACCAGAAAAGATATAGAACATTTGCCTAGATTTTTATCTGCATTTAGAAAAAAACTGCTATGTTAAATATCCCAGAAGCGCTCAGGCATACAGTGATGCCAGGACTTCAACCTGGGTGAACCAGAAAAGATATAGAACATTTGCCTAGATTTTTATCTGCACTTCAAAAAACTATTCATGTTATATATCCCAGAAGCACTCAGGCATACATTGATGCCAGGACCTCAACCTGGATGAACCAGAAAAGATATAGAACATTTGCCTAAATTTTTAGCTGCATTTAAAAAAAACTGTTATGTTAAATATCCCAGAAGCACTCAGGCATACAGTGATGCCAGGACCTCAACCTGGATGAACCAGAAAAGATATAGAACATTTGCCTAGATTTTTGTCTGCACTTCGTAAAACTATTCATGTTATATATCCCAGAAGCACTCAGGCATACATTGATGCCAGGACCTCAACCTGGATGAACCAGAAAAGATATAGAACATTTGCCTAAATTTTTAGCTGCATTTAAAAAAAACTGTTATGTTAAATATCCCAGAAGCACTCAGGCATACAGTGTTGCCAGGACTTCAACCTGGGTGAACCAAAAAAGATATAGAACATTTGCCTAGATTTTTATCTGCACTTCAAAAAACTATTCATGTTATATATCCCAGAAGCACTCAGGAATACAGTGATGCCAGGACCTCAACCTGGATGAACCAGAAAAGATATAGAACATTTGCCTAAATTTTTAGCTGCATTTAAAAAAAACTGTTATGTTAAATATCCCAGAAGCACTCAGGCATACAGTGATGCCAGGACCTCAACCTGGATGAACCAGAAAAGATATAGAACATTTGCCTAGATTTTTGTCTGCACTTCGTAAAACTATTCATGTTATATATCCCAGAAGCACTCAGGCATACAGTGATGCCAGGACCTCAACCTGGATGAACCAGAAAAGATATGGAATATTTGCCTACATTTTTAGCTGCATTTTAAAAAAAACTGTTATGTTAAATATCCCAGAAGCACTCAGGCATACAGTGATGCCAGGACTTCAACCTGGGTGAACCAGAAAAGATATAGAACATTTGCCTAAAGTTTTAGCTGCATTTAAAAAAAAACTGTTATGTTAAATATCCCAGAAGCACTCAGGCATACAGTGATGCCAGGACCTCAACCTGGATGAACCAGAAAAGATATAGAACATTTGCCTAGATTTTTGTCTGCACTTCGTAAAACTATTCATGTTATATATCCTAGAAGCACTCAGGCATACAGTGATGCTAGCACCTCAACCTGGATGAACCAGAAAAGATATAGAACATTTGCCTAGATTTTTGCCTGCACTTCGTAAAACTATTCATGTTATATATCCCAGAAGCACTCAGGCATACAGTGATGCCAGGACCTCAACCTGGATGAACCAGAAAAGATATAGAATATTTGCCTAAATTTTTATCTGCATTTAAAAAAACTGTTATGTGAAATATCCCAGAAGCGCTCAGGCATACAGTGATGCCAGGACTTCAACCTGGATGAACCAGAAAAGATATAGAACATTTGCCTAGATTTTTATCTGCACTTCAAAAAAACTATTCATGTTATATATCCCAGAAGCGCTCAGGCATACAGTGATGCCAGGACCTCAACCTGGATGAACCAGAAAAGATATAGAACATTTGCCTAGATTTTTATCTGCACTTCAAAAAAACTATTCACGTTAAATATCCCAGAAGCACTCAGGCATACAGTGATGCCAGGACCTCAACCTGGATGAACCAGAAAAGATATAGAACATTGGCCTAGATTTTTGTCTGCACTTCGTAAAACTATTCATGTTATATATCCCAGTAGCACTCAGGCATACAGTGATGCCAGGACCTCAACCTGGATGAACCAGAAAAGATATAGAACATTTGCCTAGATTTTTGCCTGCACTTCGTAAAACTATTCATGTTATATATCCCAGAAGCACTCAGGCATACAGTGATGCCAGGACCTCAACCTGGATGAACCAGAAAAGATATAGAATATTTGCCTAAATTTTTATCTGCATTTAAAAAAACTGTTATGTGAAATATCCCAGAAGCGCTCAGGCATACAGTGATGCCAGGACTTCAACCTGGATGAACCAGAAAAGATATAGAACATTTGCCTAGATTTTTATCTGCACTTCAAAAAAAACTATTCATGTTATATATCCCAGTGCACTCAGGCATACAGTGATGCCAGGACCTCAACCTGGATGAACCAGAAAAGATATAGAATATTTGCCTAAATTTTTATCTGCATTTAAAAAAACTGTTATGTGAAATATCCCAGAAGCGCTCAGGGATACAGTGATGCCAGGACTTCAACCTGGATGAACCAGAAAAGATATAGAACACTTGCCTAGATTTTTATCTGCACTTCAAAAAAACTATTCATGTTATATATCCCAGAAGCACTCAGGCATACAGTGATGCCAGGACCTCAACCTGGATGAACCAGAAAAGATATAGAACATTTGCCTAGATTTTTATCTGCACTTCATAAAACTATTCATGTTATATATCCCAGAAGCACCCAGGCATACAGTGATGCCAGGACTTCAACCTGGATGAACAAGAAAAGAATTGTAACATTTGCCTAAATTTTTATCTGCAAGTTACATATTCTAAATCACTTGAATATTTTACTATTGCTATTTTCCTCGCACAAACATACACAGAGTCCTAAACTACTTGGTAGTTTGAAAAGGCTTTCAGAAGCTGTAATTTCTGGCCATCACATACTGAAATATGCCGATTATCCACTTGAAAATCTCAACGAATCGCTAAAGCATAACATTTGACGAAACTAACGTTTTGTCTTACAAGTAAAGCCATAAAATGCCACGAGAACACGGCGTAAGCGTGCCGCGTGGTGGTAAATTAAATTCTGCCGCTGAAGGGCAAAAACAATACTTATTTCAAGGTGTGTGAAGATGCTCCTGCAGTGAAACCACAAATGGAGTACGTTGAGGCTCTTATGCAGGCCTATAACGTCACTCCTTAGCAACTAGACTTGGGAGATTTTTTAACTTCCGGTTATCTCTGGCTCGTTATGATTAAACTAGATAGAGAGAATGAAAGATTACATGTATGTTACTGAACTGTATGAGGCGTGCTACCCGCCTGTTCAGAGGGGTTAAAATAGATAGAAAGAATGAGAATTATACTGATGGCTTTTCCCAGACCATAAATAGATGACCACCCAAGACAAATTCCTTTGGCAATGAAGTTGGTGTCCTTGATACTCTGATGTGCTATTTTTCTTTCTGTAAAAGAAAAAAAAAAGACTTTAAATGAACTAAACTGATTGAAGGAACAAAGAAAATGCTAGCATTTGATTTGTATGATACAACACATAATATAATTATGTATCTACGCATATAGATATACATGTGCATGTACATGTATTCCTTAATGTTGAAAACATCACTTATGTGCATTAGCCTCCTTTGCAGCTGTTGTTTGGGTCTGTCCTTAATCCCTCCCCACTAATGTCTGGTGAACTAAGCTGGAAATTCCATTCCCATTGTGTCTAAGTATTCAATCTGGAGGGAGAAGAGAACTGACAAAAATGGCTGCAAAGGAGGCTACAGGAACTTACATGTAGCCACCAAAATTTAACAGCCATGATGTGACTAATCAGTTCCTGGGAAGGGAATGTCCGGCTCCGTTCAGCAGATGTTGGTGGGGAGGGAGAATACGACCAACATGTAAGTAACAGCTGCATAGGAGGCTATTACAGTGTACTGTATGTGCATCAATTGGTCAACACTGGATAGACCATCAATAAGGAAAGATTCGGTGGGTCAACCGTACACAAAGATTTATTATTTTAAAGACTTGGTTTGCCTGGACTAGGGACTGTTATTGGCTGTGAAAAGCTTCCGTAACTTACATGCATTGTAACATGATACATTATGCCTTCAAGGAAAAGCATGGACAATAAGACTTCACTGTGGAGGCTTTTTCATGCTTAGTATAGGCTTAACTTATTACAGTTTGCATAAAGGCAAAAAAAATTGAGTAGAGTTAATGTGGTGGCAATGACAAGTACATGTACCTTACTCTGTTACAGTAGCATGTATAAGGTATGAAAAGGAAATTACTATTAGGGGGTAAACTTCAAAGGACTCTATGTAGCACATAATTATGTATGATACCAGATTGGCTAGAAGAAAAAATTGCTTGTACTGCAGGTCACATTAATTTTTATTTATAGGAAAGATGAATGGTTTTTTTTTTTGGAGCAAGCAATTTCAACAGTTTCAATTTATTTTTTTCCATATTTCTTACACATTGTTACAAGATAAATATGTATTAAGATACAAAAGATAAATAAATAAGAAAAGAATGAGAAACATAATGGCGAGGATGTCCATAAAGAAACCATTGGGGCTTATACGAGCTACAGGCTCCTAAAAAATTACAACTTGGAAATCATGATTCTTAGGCATACATGTAGCTTATTTAATTAATCAATTCATTTAGGTTACAAAGTGAGTGAAATAAGAAATACAACATGATACATGTAGTAAGGCATGAAACCCCAAACAGAAACTCGAAAACAAAATCTGAGTTCCAGATGGGATTCGAACCCACGACCCTCCACAATCTAGATGGATAACCACTGAGCTACTGGACACTCTATGGTGTGCAAGGGTGAAATGTGGGCTTTGACTGGAACCGTATCACGTGGTCACACAGCCAAATAATGACTAGCACATACATAACTGCATCACGCAGTCACATTGAGGCATATCAAAGATGCATATTGAGGCATATCAAAGATGGCTGTGTGACCGCGTGATGGAGTTCCAGTCAAAGCCCACATTTCACCCTTGCTCACCAGTAGCTCAGTGGTTAGAACGTCCGTCTAGATCGCAGAGGGTCGTGGGTTCCAATCCCATCTGGAACTCGGATTTTTTTCGATTTTCTGTTTGGGGTTTCATGCATTACTATCATGTTACACTTAGGTTACGTGTAAAAAGCAAGCACACAAACAAACACACACCAGCAGCAAAACATAAAACAACACTTTCAAAATAGGAGTAGTCAATAGAGGAGTAATGTTCTTAATTCAGATTTCAACAGAGAAATACTGTCAGCATTCTGAATTTCTGAATGAAAGAAATTAAACAGTTTAGGTCTGGAAACTTATTGCAAACTGTCTGATATTAGTTCTACACAGTACAGTTGCAATGTCTAGTATTGTAACGATGAATATGACTTATCAGCAAACACAGTTCTCTGAATGCATCAGGAGGAAAGCCTTTCTTGAAAAGTAACAAACTTTCCAATTAATTTTGAAATCGGTTAAACATTAGATAGCTCACCTAACTGGTGATCATAGGGTATGGACAAATATACATGTATTTACAGCATTATTCATTCTTTTAAAGTGGGAGTACAGTAATTTAAGACATACAGTGTAGTGTAAAGCCCTGGCCAAACTACATTGTACATGTATCCAAACTATAGTCTGTGGCAAAACAAGCTACTGGTACAACTTGACGCTAAAATGTAATTTAAAACATACACTGTAGCACTAAAGTGGAAACCAAAAGTGCTTAGCATTAATGTTTATGGTACCAGAGCTGTTCAGTGTTCGGTGTGAAGTGAGAAAAAATCATGGAATGGTTGAGAGAACAAGCTGAAAAGGGTATGTTCCAAACCGTTTTACAGTTATCATTGCAAGATACACCCGTGTTTAGGGAGATGATTAGAATCAACAAGCCCAGATCAGTTCTCAGAAATTTTAAACGCTATTGAACCGGACATCTGCAAAGAGAGCACGAAAATAGCAACTATTGATTGGCTAGCAGGGTGAATGTGACTTGCATCAGGATAAAGCTTTGTTGGAAGAGCGGCAAAACACTGCAACGTTTTTTTCATTGAGCAGAATTGTTGGGCGTAATGTTTGATCAAAAGCAAACTCTATCCAACACTTGATCTAG
Source organism: Pachyseris speciosa (assembly GCA_016490735.1). Taxonomy (NCBI): domain Eukaryota; kingdom Metazoa; phylum Cnidaria; class Anthozoa; order Scleractinia; family Pachyseridae; genus Pachyseris; species Pachyseris speciosa. Next base: position 148,330 of record JAEMWC010000884.1, read on the forward strand.
CAAAAATTGTTTGACAAACATCATCCAACATGGGCAGTCAAACGGTCGAACAATCTTGCAATGTTAAATCCAACTTTGTTCAATAGTTTGACCAGGACTTAAAAGAAATCACAAGCCCATCATGCTGATGTGATCTTTTTTGTTACACTGGATCAAGATTGCATGAGGTGGAACAAAAATTCCGAAGACGACAAAAGGTTCAATAATGGTCACATTCCTTCATCATGCTATGTTACAGAAAGTTCTTACCTTAAAAGGTTTTACTTTTCTTTGCAACTTGAGCATACACTGTAAAGTAGTCTGCCATATACTGTACTGCGCACATAACTACATGTATTCAGCCTGAAGATTAAAAAACCGGATGTCAAGGCCAAGTATACACTGAACTGTACAGTTCAGAAACCAGAATGAAAATATGAGCTTAAATATTGAAAAATATGTGCATGTTAACACAATACAAAATGCTACATTGGCCAGGTTGAAAAATTCAAAGATTCAAATCTTGAGTGCCAGAGGATGATTACTGTTATGATCTCCCAAACAATACTGTTACATGTAGATGGTCTTAGTGTAGGTCTCTGGAAAACATGATCTAGTTTTTAAGTGTTACAAGCCATGATGGCAGGCCAGAAGACAGTCTTATAATTATTTTGTATGCTCACGCATGTCAACACTGTGTCTTAACCTTCTCATGACCAAGCATCATTGCAGTTTGCAGGGATGACGCAAACATTAAGGGAGATTCTTTTTAAAGGATTGGTGTTAATGCTGCAATGGCACATGCATATATGGTTGGGCTTGGGAGTTTTACGCTTGTTCCATGAACATGAAGCCATCTTAAATGTTATTCTTTATTACACACAACAACTAGACAATCATACAGTCTGTAGGTATGAAAAACACCCCAGCAGTAATGAAATTTCAGAAATCCAGGAGAATACACTGTAATACAGTATGGTCTTCATTGTACATTCTCATTACAAGCCATAAACTGAAACTTGTTGAATGACTAATTATTGTAAAAGTTAAAAAAAGGCAAAAAGAAGTGAACATACCACCTTGTGATGCAAAAAAATAACTTTAAAATTTTTAGATAGTTCCACTTGCCTTTGATCTGCTCTCATACAGTGATGGTCTCACTGACAGTTGTAATACTTGGGTGAGCTATCACTACAGTCTGTAAAAGGAGGGTCGGTACATTTCACTGACCCCCAGTCCATGGACTACCATGATGGACTACCGAAATGGACTACCTATATGGACTGCTAAATGGACTACCAAAAATGGACTACCCTTAATTACCTACCTTGAAAAAAAAAATTAGTAAAGTTTGGTTGTTTTCATCGATTGATCGTGATCTTCACCATCTTTTATCTTTTAAATGCTGCTGGTCAGCTGTTCTGCAGGCGTATTCATTCATCTCGTGTGATGGCTGACATGCTGGATGGTGAGTAAAAATTTGAATTTATAATCGTTCGTTATAGATAGGGTAGGGAAAATCACAGATATTTTGGTCTTTAAGTGCCCCCAACACTGAAATATTTTTTTTCGCTAAAATTAATCTTTGCACCTATTGAAAACGCATTGCGCCTTTAATTTTTTATAACCAAATCGTGAGTTTTTACAGGCTGTAAAAGTTACGACATTAGCCGTCATCTGTCACACGATCAAGGTAGTAAGGAGCGTGGGTCTTTTCCCCAGTTAAAGTCACAAACTGATTTTCATCGCACTGCGTCTTTGTAAACATGCATACATAATAGTCAACTGGGGAATAGACCCACGCTCCAGCTGACTTAGTCATGTACCAAATGATGCATAGTTTATCGTAAGCCCTATAAAAAAACTCTAAAGGCTGGAAATAAATGCTACATGTTTTTGGAATATGTACAAAGTATTATAAAATTATTAGCGGAAAGAATAACTATTCTTGGGGCTAGGTGCACTTTAAATAAGGTAAGGCTTTTGGGAAGCAGGCTGCACCCCCACCCAACTTTTCAGGGAGTACCTCCCTGGGCCTGGTCATGTGATCTATTTTTGAGTTGTATCTTCTTCTGTCACTACCATTTTGAGCATCATGACAGCCAGGCAAGGAATCATCTGGAAGATTATAAATCAAATTTTTACTCCAGCTGCAGCCTGTCAGCCATCATGCACGACGAGTGAATGCGCCTGCAGAACAGCTGAACAGCAGCATTTAAAAAATAATCACGATCAATCGATGAACACAACCAAACTTAACTAATTTTTTTTTTCAAGGTAGGTAATTAAGGGTAGTCCATTTTTGGTAGTCCATTTAGCAGTCCATATATGTAGTCCATTTCGGTAGTCCATCATGGTAGTCCATAGACTGGGGGTCAGTGAAATGTACCGACCCGTAAAAGGAGGCAAATGCCATACAATACTCAGTAGCTGTTTAGCACAACTATTGCAAAACAAAAGTACAGTGTAAGGCTCCAAGCATTTCAAATACAATCAAGCAGGATAGAGATTTATGTTTTAACACCCCAAATACTTGCCTGGACACAAGCACGGTACTTATTATGGAAAAAATAAACAGACTTTGAAGGTCATTTGTACGTGATACATGTACAGTTGTAGTACCGGTAAATAAAGCAAGCCAACTACAGTGTAATTTAATTGACATATTACTGTATACTGTGATTGGGATAAAAATATATAGAACTATAAATTAGCTTTGTCTCTATTTCTTTTCTCATTGTAAAAAAAGTCAGGTCACTGATATGAAATCAAGCAGACTTTATTGGACGGCAGCTGTGGCCAGAATTAATTTTGTACCACACGATTTTTTTTGTCGAGTTAGGGTTAACAGAATTAATAGTTACATTACCGCAACAGTAGGCACTTCAATGAAGATGTGAACACTCAAACTAAAAGACCCATCTTCAGCCTTGATGCATTACAGGGCTGTACACGCCATGACCAATAATTCATGAATTTCGTGTGACATGAAATTCCTTAAACCTTTGAAGCCCTTGTTTTATCCCACAATTAATGGCTGCTCTGTTTTTCTCTTTGGGAAAGTTTTGTATATCTATTTGTAAATTTTGGCCCATTTTAAGTCAGAAGAGTCAAGTGTGGCAACATGATAATGGCCAATTCATACAGCATCGTTTTTTATCAAATTTAAAGTACTTACACGACATGTACTGTAACAAGAAAATGAGGTTTTATGTTGGGTGCTTTTTACCTTGAAGTTTCTACCAATTCACTGAGGGCCAACTTACTGCAATTTGGAAACCGATTTGATGATGAGTAAATTGTGTATATGTCTGGATAACTGTTTTCCTCATGTTTGATGTTTTTACTTCAAGGTCAGTTTGCATAATGGACTATGTGGCTTGGCTCCACTCTTCAGTGTCAATTCAATCTGACTTGTCATTGTGTCTCTTTATGAACTGCAATTTTCATGCCCCATTGGGCATTCTACAATTGTCTAAACTGAGTGATAATTTCTTTCTTGATGAGATCTCTGTGATGAGGTCTACACTGCTGTGTTGCTTTGTTTTGCTCCTACAGCTGTATGCTTTAGTGTAGAGCTAAATGTTTCCTTCCTTTAACAACAGCACAATTTCAAAACAAAAACAGATGCCAACATTGGATCAAGGGAGAAAAATAGGCCTTTAAATTGGAAAGCTAATTTCAAAAGATGTCCACACAGTTCCATATACATAATTAAATACAATCATTGTATTACTGTTGTGCTAACCCTGCTCCCGAAACAGAGTTTGGGTCTTACATTATTTTGTAAGTGTATACGTAATTAGTGGAGTCTTGTCATCTAATTTAGACACTTGGAAAGCAAAATTTATAATTGAGTTTAAGTACAAGTACATTAATTTATGATCACACCAAAAGCTCACTTTGCCACCAACTGCAGGTAAATCAATGGATCTAATCAAGTGTAAGCCAGTTGAGCACCTAGTTTGTCGCAATCTTAGCTACGATTCCTTACCTGCACATGCAGTAAGCTTAACCCTTGCTTATATTAAGAACAAACACGGTAATGAATTAGCAAGATAGCATAATTTTATACAGCTGCACGTACTACTGTAGAATGCAATGCTTTCGAGTGGTACATATATACCGTGGAAAATACCACTAGTCTCTTGTATGTTCTTCGTATAGCAAGCTATTTCAGATACATACACCCAGCCAGTACTATATGTTGGAAATATTACAGTCTAAAATGGCCAATATGCTTACCTTTGAAATCTACAGCAGACCAAGGCAACCATCACTGAACATGGAGACCAAAAACTTGAACCAACAGCACTCGATTACCGTGGAAGAAGCTTGCCAACCGGTCGCATATACGTTGTAAAACTATTAAATTCCATTATTCTATGATCTTGAGGTAAAAAGCCATTCGAAGTGGGAGAAATTCCTTCCAAACTGTCTTCCACGAGTCGAAGTTTGAGTTGAAACGGGCGCCAAAACTACAAATTGCCTACCGGGAATGAACTCGTTTGCGCATGCCCAAGTCTAACCCAACTCCCTCGAGCTCCCTCTCGGTCAGAAGATAATAAAGAACAATAGTACGCAATTTCAAATCATCTACATACCTCCAGTGAAGGGCTAAGCCCAGAAAGTATGGTTTGTCTTTCAAACGACTCTTTCGCACTTTACTACCTTTTATTTTTAAACACTTTGCCTCTCGGCCAAACGGCCAATGCTTATGGCGCCCAAAAGGGAAATCAGCCCAGCCGCTCGGGAAGCACAAACTTGGCGAGGAAATAGTTTTGAGGCCGTCCTTCTTTGCCGCGCACTGCTTCCCATTTAAAAACAAGCGCTGTTGAAATCCAAGACAAAAGCCGCACACTACCCTTTTGGAGTTATAATAACTCCGACAGTAGTAACTCAGTTAACTTAACTCCGCATCATGGGGGTTATGTCCTGCTTGTGTCAATTTACAGAGATTTTAAAATGCTATACTTGTACCGATTTACAGAGATTTTAGTGGATAAAATAACCATAGAAAATCTTTGTAAATGTCAAATTTACAAACATTCTTCAGAGATTTTGTTAACTCTGTAAATTTTTCAGTTTTCCTTCTTATTTCAGCAGTTAAATTTCATAATCATTTCATAAACAGTATAAAAAGGAATACCACAAAAAGTGTATAAAATATCTATAAAAATGATTTTACACATATTTTGTATGCCATATGTAAAAGTAGGTCAGATTTGAACTCTCATAAAAAGTCTGTAAATTTAAGATTCACAGACATTTCATTAACTCTGTAAATGGTCCAGATTTTCCAGTGGTCCATGGACTACTATGATGGACTACCGAAATGGACTACCTATGTATGCATCATTTGCCTACTACCTACTATGCATCATTTGGTACACGACCAAGTCAGCTGGAGCTTGGGTCTATTACCCAGTTGACTATTATGTATGCATGTTTACAAAGACGTAGCGCGATGATCAGTTTGTGACTTTAACTGGGGAAAAGACTCACGCTCCTTACTAGCTTGATCGTGTGACAGATGACGGCTAGGTATCGTAACTTTTACAGCCTGTAAAAAGTCGAGATTTGGTTAAAAAAATTAAAGGCGCAATGTGTTTTGAATAGGTGCAAAGATTAATTTTAGCGAAAAAAATATTTCGGTGTTAGGGGCACTTAAAAACCAAAATATCTGTGATTTTCCCAACCCTATTTATAACAAACGATTATAAATTCAAATTTTTACTGACCATCCAGTGTGTCAGCCATCACACGAGACGAATGAATACCCCTGCAGAACAGCTGACCAGCGGCATTTAAAAAATAACAAGATGGTGGAGATCACGATCAATCGATGAAAACAACCAAACTTTACTATTTTTTTTTTTCAAGGGTAGTCAAGGGTAGTCCAGTTTTGGTAGTCCATTTAACAGTCCATATAGGTAGTCCATTTCGGTAGTCCATCATGGTAGTCCATGGACTGGGGATCAGTGAAATGTACCGACCCTCAATATTGACAAGGATTCGAGTGAAATTCACCCAGAAAAGGTTTGCCCTCCAGTAAACGACTTCTCTACCGTGTCCGTGAATCGGGAAATGTAGCTGCAGTGTCCGTATCAAGAACAACTGCGAATTGGGCAAGCCATGTGGAAGGCAATTGCCGATGCATATCAGGGAAGAAAGGGCATTCGGCAAAAATAGTCCACCGAGAGCTGTCTCATGGGCTCAGAGAAAGCGACACCGAAAGCGGGGACGATTAAAAAATGGAGACGGAGAGGAACTCTTGTATAGAATTCAAGACCTTAATACAAAATATCCCGTTTATGGACAGGGAGTTGGCTATGGTTTGTACCCAAAAACTGGCTGAAACATTCAATCTTATTTTGCTCGACAAAGAACACATTGACTCTTCAGTTTCATCCTTAAGTGACAGAGACAAAATTGCTCTTATTCAATCTATTTTTAGTACGGAGAAAGGAAATATCAGAAGTGATATTTTGACTTGTAATCAAACGTACAAGAGCCTCCCTGTTCTCCTAAAAGTAAGTCCAGAGGGATGGAGTGAATCCAGAAATTCTCTTTTGACCTGTGTTGCTAATGCCATCAGTAATGAAAGCACAAAGTCGGTTCACAAAGCTGTGACCGTAGATCAGTTATATTCACTTGTACAACCCTCCTTCATTAGTCCATTATTGCTTGCT
>JAEMWC010000884.1:157500-192500 GCA_016490735.1 Pachyseris speciosa
TAGGCTCATGCTTGTATTATGTTCAGTATGAGATGCATTTAGAGAACACTATTAACCCAATGTTATGTTAGCAGAAACAAAATTTATTACTGTTTGTATTAGCCAGAGGATTTAAGGAAGAAAACGATTGTTGGAAAACAAATTTGTTTTCGGTAGAAACTATAATGCAAGCTACATTTATATAATAATTTGGGAACGGGACATGTTTTTGTTTTCTTATGTTCATCTGGGATGCTAAAATGTCAACAGGAGTGGTTTTGATCAGTACTGTTGTTGAAAATGCTTTGTAAACTTTACACTGTTGGCATGGAGAACTTTGAGATATTTTGATAAAGATCATGGAAAATCCCAAAATTTTAATAGCTCAGAGGAGTATGAACCCAATAGCCAACTGTTTAAGAAATTCATTATACATATGCATGTATAACTAAATACATGCAGCAGGATTTTAGGATTTTAGTCGTACGAAATACCCAGGAGTGTGGCCAAGTGGTTAGAGCGCCGGATAAGTGGCGGCTTCAAATCCCGTTCTGACCACCATCTGATGTTGTTCACGGTAGCCCTGAGTTCAGCTTCTCAGTCACGCTTGTAAATAGCCAACTGGTCTGCTTCCTGCCAGTTGGGATTCTCTATTTGACTATTTATTCACCATTGTTTGCTTACATATTTGGTCTTGAAAAGCCCCAATGGGGAGTGGCCAATTACATATACATTTTTTATGTAATATTTTATACATCTGTGCATTTTATTATTATTTTTTGTGCTTGTTCACAGTTTCGACCGTGCTTGCTACCCAGAAGCCCTTTCAAAATTTGTTGAGGACACAGAATCTGTTAGTACATCAGGGAATAAGAGTAAAGGAGAAGACATGGATGCTTGTTTGGAGGAAGTGAACAAGGACTCCAAGGTGTGGCAGCATGGTAGTATGGTTGCATTAGATTGGCTAATAATTTTCAGGAACTTGGAGAACTTGAGCAAGGTACATGTACATGTATGCTAACACAGTGAGATTTTGTAGTAGTACACTTTTCAGGTCTACTGGCAAAACACTTACCAAAGCAGCCCTTCTTACTTGAGTCACACTAATTATCCCTAGACTAAATTAATAATATCATTTTTAATCGCCATTTACATTTAATTTTAGTTTGTGCATGCTGGAAGTATTGACATCTTATATTAAATTTGTGACCCTATTTGGGAAAACCAGGCTTAACGAAAACCGCGTTGAAATGCATTTCAACGAATTTTAAATGCATTTAGAATGCATTACAACGCTAGACAACGATTCATAACGCATTTCCAATGTTCCCCAATTCATTCATGAAACCCCGCCAATGTTCTTAAATGTTCAAGAATGATCTTGAAATGATTTCCAACGCATTCACAATGCACTGGAAACGCTTCACAAAGCTTGTGTAGAAAATTTTTAAGAATAATGAAAATAATTCAATTCACCTTTGGAGTGACAAGTAATGTAAACTCTGCATTCGGTCAACACAACGATTAAGCCCCGGCTAAGCGATCCAATATTTTCATCCAACATCGTTTTGGAAGAGTATCTTTGACCGTTTAGCCGCCAATCTCAACATTGCATTTAAGTAGCTTTTCCATGTTTGATCTAGGTCAAAATATTTTCAACCAGTTACGAACAAATGTTTGATCGTTTAGCCACCCCAACCAAAAGGTTTCGGTCACCGGGATCACTAATTTGTTAATTACAAAAGGCAATCGAAAATTGTTTTATCTGATAAGATTAGCGCATTCCCGAGCATTGAGACGGCACGAGAGAATGATTTAGACACCCGTTATAGGAATTCTCATATGCTCAAAGACTCTTCATGGTTGCTGTGTAAAAGTTTTCGCTTTCATTCGCTGACACTTGATGTTTTCACGTATCCGAATGCTAAATAAAGGTCAACAAATGATCATGGTGTCATGTTCAATCAAGCGTATTAAACGCGGTTAGAAGTAAAGATAATCATCTCCTGTGAAATGCGCCTCCGACAATTTTCAGCTTTGAAAGATTTTGAATCTTCGACAGCCTCTGCAAAATACACTTATTTTGTCTTCGTTCTGAGCTGCTGTACTACGAGCAAAATAATTTTGAACAAACTTTGGCTCACATAATGTGCGTTTCGTTACAATATGCAAATAAGAGGATATTTTAATTTGTTTCGTCTGTATGCAAATTCTTGGCGTCTGCTCACAGAATATCCGCACTCACAGGACCAGCTAAATACAAACTAATAACAGTTTGAGAGTAAGGTATGATAGATTTTTATTTAATACGTGGGAACAATGCCGAAGGAAAGAAGTATCGCAAAAGTTTGTTCGTGACAATGCTTTGAATGTCTGCATGTCATTCGTTAGCTGCTCATTAGTGGTCTTCGTGGTTAACGGGGAAAACACCACGGACACGAAAGGTGAACTTTAGGCGGGTTAACCTTTAAATTTTGCACGGTGAAAACTAAATTAGCTGCCTCTACATCTTGTAAATTTAGAAGTTGTAAAATATCAAGTATATTTCTAATTAAAAGCTCGATATTTTTATTTTCAGAGCATTTGCTGCTCGATGAGGACACAGTGCGTGTTCATTTCGCTGACATTTTCAAGCTTCTTGTGTTCCGTTGGGTTGTCTGCACTAATTAATTTTTCAGAACTAGTTCTGATGGCAATTGTTTTGTGAATGTTTTTCAATGCGATACTGCTTCACTGAAATGCATTGTGAACGTTTTAAAACGCGTTGCAAATGATTCAAAATGAATTCAAAATGATCTTCAATGCATTTCGTTTTCGTTCGGAAACGTTGTCAATGTTTTCAAATGCATTGAAAATGATCTGTAATGCATTCGAACGTTTCCAAAATGCGTTGAAATGGAAAAACGGTTCAACGGAGTTTTCGTTAAGCCTGGTTTTCCCAAATAGGGTCACATTTGTACTTGTCCTTGGACCTACCTTTACGAGGTGTAATGTCCAGCTTATGATGTACATGTGCTTTGATTATATATAAATGTACATGCATTATTTAAACCTTTCACTCCCTAGATCTGAAAGCTTATTCTCCTAACCAGTGACTACACAAACCTTTGCTGGCCTTCCTGATAATTTGGTGTTATATCAAGACACTATTCCCAAATTGTTGATAATTTTATTAATTCTAATTACCTATCTACTTGACATTGTCTTAAAATTGTAAGGAGAATAATTTTTCTTTATGTAGGTCACTCCAAACAATGAAAGGGTTAAAGCAGAATAATTACTTATTTTTGTTACTGAATAGCTTGCTCATGCTTCTTTGCCATTTAAGGTGAGAACCTGGTTTTTGTCAATGATTGGTGTGCAAAATCCAAAAGAAGAGGCGGTGGAGTCAAGAAGGAAGTATGACTTTGGTGATGAGGTGTTAGCTTGGAGGATAAAGCTGAGGAAAGAGCGGTGAGAAATACAGTCAAATGTCCCAAAAAATGTAATTTCCAATATGTAATGTAACATCTGTAGATATTGGCATTCTAAAGTAATAGTTGTTTTGCTAACATTTGAACAGTGAAGTGCATGAATAAAAATAAACAAGGATGATGTCATCTCATAAAGAATCAACATCACATTATATTCAGTTTGAATGCAAACTTTTTTATGTTTACATTGATGCCAGATAATGTACAGAAGGTCTCTATTTGATTGTGGTCTGCAACAATAAAACAGGCCAATCTCATGTAGGTGAACAAGCAATTTTATTTGTAAACAAACTGCTACATGAGCTTGGAAATACCAATGACACCAGTATTTCTCTCTGCTTGTTGGCTTATAAATTGGAGAGTTTCCCAGGATTGTGAGCCTCCGATGCTGCAAGACTGACCCGATGAGCACTTAAACTTGGAGTTCTCATATTTTTAGTCTAAAATGCAATTGTTGTTTGTTTTCAAATTTCAGATATCTAAAAGCAGAAGGCTCTGATGTACTTCAGTCCTTAGATGGCCCAATTTTGGATGGAGAATTGAAAAAATTTTAAGAAATCCTGCAGAAAAATCGAAAGAAGTTGTTTGACGAGCACTTCATTGATGGAAAGAAGAGACCAGAAGTAAACCACCACCCTCTGTATGTCACTGCTGAGCAAAGAGTTGTAGCAGAGGACATAATCAATGCAACTAAAGATGAAATCTTAAGAAGAATTGCTGATAAGCTTCAGCAGGTTTCTGACGAAGATGTAAGAGGACTCCTGTCGATCAAACTACAATTACTTAAAGTTCAACCAAACAAAGCCAAAAAGGACACCCTTATTCTTTTATACAATGAAATTGTTGAAGAGTTAAGGGACCTTCAAGCAATGCAGGAATGCTGCATCCCTCAAAATGATAACCAATAGCTCTCTATTGGACAGTTTTAATGCTATCCATTGACAGTGCAACATACAGAGTATATATAATTTTCTGCTTTTCCATTGTTGTGAGACATTGCACTTTAGATATAGTTGGCTTGTTAGGTTTTAAAATTTAGGGATGTCAGCTACAAGGCAGTGTTTGATTTTTTCATCTCAGTAAGTGCATATTTAAGAGTTTGAGACAAGATTTATTTGGTTTAACAAGAAAAACTATTTCAGATGTCCCTTTACAGGGACAATTTGTTATGGGATAGTGTTTATCAAGAGTGCTTTGCATGGCTCAACATTTTATTTGAGTAACATTTCTGCTGAAAAATAGGATTACATGTAATAGCTTCCTCTTGTCAGTGAAATCCAAGGAATTTTGACAATACTTCTAGCACACATTGCAAGTGTCTTTTCTGCCTTGAAATGGTATCAAATGTACTACAATAAGTGCTTCTAGAGCAAATTATGGGTTTTGTTCATACATACAATGTACATAATTATCCTTATCAGAAATAAGGTCATAGCCTTTCTTTAAACTGTTTCTGGATTTGACTTCAAAATATCAAACACCTATAAGTTTGTTATATAGTACCTAGTCCATGCAAAATTAAATAACTTTCAGAGAAGAAAAAGTCACGTGCATGCCTGGGAAAGAGGGTTGCTTCTTACAGTGGGCTACATAGGTGGCTCTGCCTGAAAGATGTCCCTCTTTCACACTTATATCCTGAAATGCAGTCTAATGGCATTCAATGCTCTTTATGAATAAGCATCACAAAATGTCATTTTCATATTACTTCATATTTGACAGAATTATGTGCGTTTTGGTGACTTTTTAGGAAAGAGGACACTTCGTGATGCTTATCATGAACGGCATGCATCTCATTAACCTGCATTTCCGGACATATCTCCTCAGGCTCTAGGTATCTAACAGGATAGGGGTTTCACGAGTGTGAATAGAAAAAGGTACCGAACACTTGATTCATTTAAGTATTTGAAGGGGATATTGAAGTGAAAAAGTGAGAAAAGAGATGTAGTAATCCTCCTTTAGGTATGCGAAGGGTACGTCATTAATTCTTCTATGAAAGGTAAATGAATGGGACATCTTTTCCGTTAAAATATGGTATGTGAAGGGTTAAGGGTTTGGACCGCAGCGCGGAGCCTCCCCATATACAATCATGTTTGAACCCCCCCTTCCACCCTCCTGTGAAAGCAATAAACTTAACTTTATAGTTGTACCTCCCTGGATTTACAGGAATTGTTGAATTGCTATATGTCAAAGAGGACAGCATTGTCTGACTAACAACGAAACAATTATTTGGTCTTTATTATTATTTTTATTAGAGTTTGATTAGAGTTCTGATTGTTATTAAAATTGAGTATTATTACTATTATTAGAACCGAGAACATGTGCCATGTATTTCGACGAATGGTGAACAAAACAAAGTTTTAGAAGTTTCAGGAATTGTTAAAAGTTTGCCTCTGCTGACTTCAGTGGCATTTTAGTTATTGGCTTCCTTCTCACTCAGGTTGCTGACAACAAAGTCTACATCTTTGTCAGGAATAAAGCATATTTTACTTTGCCTCTGGATTGGAGGCACATCATTTCTTTCACTGTTAGAGAGCTGAGGCTTCGGTCTATTTGAAAGCAAATCTTGGACGGGACGTGGTATCTCTCCACTAGAACTATGGCTGTAGGGAAGACTCCTCCTACTTGGCGGAGCTTGGCTTGAGGATGAATGCCCTAAGATATTAGCAAATCGATGATCAAGCATCAGATTTTATGGAGTATTTTCCAGGGGTTGAACTCCAGTCGAATCACTTTCTGTGGACGTTGAGACTGCGTCTTCAACATATTCCTGATCGGTTCCGGTGGGCTTAATTAAACCGCTGTTGTCCATGTCGAGAATTGCCTGGGAACCTCCTACAAATCGCTGCCCTTTATGATCAATAATGATAAGCACTTCAGCATTTGTCATTGCATGGAGCTTTAGACCCTAAACAGAGTAGATTTTCGCTTGTACAAAGCAGATGATCTGGCTTGAGGATCGGTGACAAACTTTACTCTTTCTTTGGAACGACGTGCCGTTTTCTTACCCACTTGCCCCTTAGCAGTCTTAGTAGTTTCTCTGAAACGAACGAAATTACGTTAGTGCAAACTGACATAATGCAAATAATATTCCTGATAGTGGTCAAGCGTTTTGAGGTACACTGTAGTAAACAGCTGAAAATGATGTATTGAAAAAGAAAGAATATACTTACTCGAATGCTACATTTACATTCATAGCATTCACTCCGGCACTATCTGGGACATTATCCAAAACGGGTAGTACCGATGTTGCACGCTCTTTGCTAACATTGTCATTACTCGCAGCAAGCGGGGCATTTAAATTTTCATCTTGATTCACAACGATGGCAAATGGTAGAACATCGTTAGAGTTTTCCGCAAAACTGTCAGGGCCAGTCAAATGAGAAGTGTTCGTCGTCCAAAAAGGCACTGAAAGATGTTTCCGCAAATGTAGAGCAGTACAGTAGTTGTTTGTCTTTGTTGTAAAATTTACTCTCGACGCATCAGGGTACAGAGAAGCAAAGTTACTGGTTTATAGGTGTCGTTTTGACAGCATACAATTATCGAATGGGGATCACCGTCAAGTTTATTGGTGAATAGGTGTTGTTTTGACAGCATTCATGGGGAAATCAAGGTCATTTCTGTCACTAACAGTTGCGCCCTTCGTGATTGCGACCGTATACTGAAAACTTCGTCAGTCGGTTCCTTGTATCCACTGGTAATTATCATAGGGAATTTTTTTCAATTCCCAACCTGGGTTAAAAATGGTAAATTCTTGGTTTAGATCTGTGATTTCAGTGGGAATTTCCCAAACTGGGAAAGTTATACCAAAACCAATCTTGGGTTTAATAAAACCCAACTTAAACCCAAGAATGGGATTATAGTGACCCAATATAATCCCAAAGATGGGATTATACTGGCCCAATATAACCCCAAGAATGTGATTATACTGACCCAACATTATCGCAAGGATGGGATTATCCTGACCCAATTTAACCCCAAGAATGGGATTATACTGGCCCAACATTATCACAAGGGTGGGATTATACTGACCCAATATAACCCCAAGGATGGGATTATACTTGCCCAACATTATCCCAAGGATGGGATTATGTTGACCCAACACAATCCCAACAATGGGATCATAGTGGCCCAACATAACTCCAAGAATGGGATCATACTGACCCCATATAATCCCAAGAATAGGATGATATTCATCCCCAATAATGGGCTAATGTATCCCCAGTAATACCCTCAAGAAAGGTACAAAAATGACCTACCAACCTATTTAACTCCAAAAATTTAACCCATGCTAGTAACTCATCAAGCTAGAATGACAAATGACCCACAAAAAATACTAACAGTAACATGATGTTTAATTAACTGCACTTGGATTTAAGATTAACTACTATCCATACAATACTACAAACATCAAATTCTTATCAAAATGTCAAACAATAATAATTACAAAACACATCACAGAATCTTGTAATAGTATTGATCCTACAAGTAAGTTACATATAGCAACAGAATTAGTACCCATGGCAGTAATTAATTTTGTAATTTATCCTTGTCTTAACCATTTGCAGCTTTGATAAATAAGCTTTAACTTAAGCTAAATCAATGAACTTCATAAATAATAAAAATAGACTATTCACACCTGTTTTCTTCCTTTGCTCATTTCAGCAAGTGGGGTTGACATGATTACTGCATAGCTGAGAAGGACTACAGTAAATGTTTACTTTGTAATGAATTCCAAGAGTTAAAATAGGCAGTTACTGCAGAGTTTCTCTTCATTGATTAGTCCTTCCAAGCAGTTACAATAAACAAAAGAAGAAGTACCATCTGAGAATTAAAAAAATTATTTCCAAATACAAAACAAGTACTGAATTCAAAGCTTTAAAAAAATGGAAAATAATACCCTGGACACCTGCATTTCAATGGGGCTACAACTATTTGTTTTAACCAAACGCAAGATTTGAGCTCAGTTGGAATCAGATTTACTAGATTACCAATGAATTTCCCTAATTTACCACAAAATATTAACTTCAGAATATATGTAATAAAATTGTTCCCCTCTCTTGTCAACAGAAAATAAACAGTTTTTTAAATGGAAATTTCTTTATGAACAGTAACATCACCCGGAGTGTTTACATTTTCCTTAAGACTCACATACTTGTGCCTAACAAGTTTCCTAACCAAAAGTGACATCACTTGACTAGGGGTCAGATTTGTCAAGTTACTCTTTTTGACATCAAACTTTGATTTTAAAATGTCAACAGATTTCTCCCTTGTCAATAGTTTCCCCAAAACTGCTTTAATCACTACTTGTGACGAGGTTAATGTGGAAGGAACTTTAATTTCTGATGGACTGCTGGCTCCTGTAGGGGTCATTGGGGATTCACTGTCACTACTGTCATAAGGAGAGAGTTGATTACGATTCCCCACTGTCTGTTAAATTTTGGGCAGCATTATCCTAAGCAAGACAAATGAAAACAAGTTGTTGGTGTACTCAATCATGTTAACAACAGTTACTGTCAAGCAGTGACATCAATGCACGAATTTGGTGATCGTGGCAACTGTTTTAGCTAAGCCACTTTTAAAACTTAAACAAGTGATACAGAAGAAGGGTGATCAGAGTTCTCAGTAGAGTCTGCCACCTTTTTTTAAAAGCTATTACCGGTGAGTAAGTGTATGCTCTACAGGACCTTGATGTTACAGGTGATCTGGACTCAGTTATACACTGTAGGCTTAAATTTTCTCACTGAACAACAACTCTGCTATGGGTGTGTTTTTTAGTGCAACATGTGACTCAAATATTAATGAGGGTTAAAACAAAATAATGTGGACAAACACTAACCTGTTCTGGTGGTGTTTTATCCAAAGTACATGTAGCTCTAAATTTTTTTCCCACAGCTTTGTGAAATTGCAGATGTCTTTCTTTTCACATGTTCACGTACTGGCTACAATAAATGTTATAAAAATATTACACCTTGTTTATTGCCAGCATGATCAGGCTAGCTCTGACAGAACTCCCAAGAGAGGAACGTCTAAAATGTATGAATAAATTTCTTATAGGTTGTTACAGGCAACCAGATTGGTACCTAAATAGCACAACCTTTTTTTATGAAAAGGGATATACATATCTCTGAGCAATTGCTTGGGAGGTAGACCTAAACAGGATTCACACTTGGAACTGAGAAAAAAAATTTAATGGCTTTTAATCAAATCCCACAACCTCAAAATTGGCATATGTTGCAGACCCACTCCATGATTCCGGCAATGTTTTAATAAATACGGCCAATGTGAAGGCAGTTGAGTGGGGGGATAAAGTAGGCATGGAAAATTTTGTCATTCACGCACAATTGGGCAGCTTACGACTGGGATTTTTTGTGACTTTTTTCTATATGTTTTTTAAATCTTACAGCACAAAGAGACATTTGGAGTTCGGCGGCCATTCCGCGTTCAGCAAAACTAAGTTATGAATCGTAACAAAAATTAAAACGTACTATACGAGGCGAAAGAAGGCACAGATCGAGCGGGTCAGAAGTATGTGGGTATCCAGAAGTGACTTAAATCTTTAAGCTTTTTTGAACAGGGCCGCTTAAACCACTTAAACTTTCTGGGAGTTTCTTTATAAGCTTACCTTGAAACTTCTGGGCAACATCATTACCGAAGAGCTTTGTAATGCGGTCGATGATAACATCTTTCTCCTGTAACTCCTGTACTTCCGAAGACTCTGACATCCTCAACAACTTTTAAAATTGAATTTTCCGTCAATGAATGTATAAACAACAGCTCAAAAGGTAACCGTCAGGACTTACTTCGACAGCCACCACCAAAAAGGAATAAATGTAAGCTTGCTTTCCAATTTTGCCCTTCAGCTCCGCTTGTTTCCCGCCTTTTTGGTGCAATTTCATAGAATGCGCTGCGCTATTGGTAGGTAACAGTGATACGTCATGATAAGAAATATACTGGCTTCCCTGATTGGCTAACGGATTGGCTTGAGGAGAATGGGTCGAATGCTTAGTAGCCGTGTCTGCGACACAAAATGGCGGACTCTTCGAGCGTGAAAGCTTGGTCGAGGGAAGACATATCTGCTTGTGATTGCAGCGCAAGAACATGGGAGTTGGAGTTAAGTTGGAGTAACATGCGCTATATCTCTTCATATTGTCTACAAGTTATTCTCAATTTTTGGGGGAATTTTTCCTTTTTATTAACAATTTTTGGAAGAACTTGGGCAAAGGTTCACTTTTTATTGATAATGTTGGTTATCATATGATTACTTAGAGCAATTTTCCCGAAATTTTCCCTTTTTCACAATATTAATTGGCAATAACTTGTTGAGAAAGTATTCCCATTTTCTTATCATCTCTGGGAATAACTTGGGAAAATGTTCCCTTTTTATTCCCAACTTGGAATAACTTGGGGATATTTTCCCATTTTATTCTCAAGTTTGAGAATAACTTGGGGAAATGTTCCCTTTGTATTCTCAAGTCTGGTAATAATTTGGGAAAATATTACTATGTTGTGCTTAATCTGGGAATAACTTCGGGAATTGTTCCCAGTTTATTCTCAAGTCTGGGAATAACATTAGAACTCGAGCGACTTCGAGCAACCTTACACGAGTGCGAAAATGGGGATGAAATGTCAGTTGATTTGTTAAAAGAATGATCGTGATTTCAAACTATTGTAATGTGACAGAAATCGAAAATAAATTCATTTCATCACCGAGTCAATCGTTTCCCGTTTTATTGCCTAAATACCGCATTGCAATATGGCTGCCCTTCTTCCCTACAAAAATTCCACTCGTTTTTAGTCCTTCTCGGCCAATATGATTTGTTTTGGTTTTGCCTTGACCAACCGTATCACACGATCTTATATAGACAGTTTTGGCTATTTCCCGGACTGTTGTAACGGATGTGATGTTTTCCGATGATGGATTCCGCCAGTGAAGCCAAGAAAGGCAACTGAGAAATGTCAGTCATCCTGCAAGAGTGGAAAAAGCACCAGCCTCGCAGAGGATCACGGAAGCGATAACGATGACGAAAACGAGAGATCAGGTGCTGAAATTGAAAACGGAAGGGAAACATTGTTTGCCTGCCCAAACGAAGGTTGTATCAAAACGTATCAACACAATGTACTGGCTGAGGACTGGGCTTTGAGATCAACCAAAACTTCCAAACCTTTCAGTGAGAAACAGAGGCGTTTCCTCGAGGAAAAGTTCACAATCGGTGAGACGACGTGAAGAAAACTTGACCCCGTGACTGTAGCTCGAGAAATGACAGCTGCCAGGGGCAGTGATGGGCAGCGACAGTTTACCCCTGAAGAACTACTGACTGCCAACCAAATTCAAGGCTTTTTTCTCGCCGAGCAAAATCTAAGAATCAAGCAGTGGTTGAAGCTGAAGATGATTTCGTGGCAGCCGAACTTGAAGATGCCATGGCAAGCGTGCGAAATGAAGTGATAAACCAAACGCAAACCATTCATCCAGTCACCTTTGACGGCTACAATCTTTGTGATCTTGTTGCTACAGGAAGGCTGTGTAAGCTTACAGTACCCGTTCTACGAGACATTTGTTGCCACTTTGAACTAGAGATCAGTTTAAAATCACAGCAATTGCCACGCCGAAAAGCACCATATGTGGAGATATTGGAGAAACATGTCCGAACTTGTTCTTGTTTTGACGCTACTTGCCGCTGACCATTTCAATTGTGTCGCATACCTTGATTAGTTTATCGCCAACCATCAGTACTTCCAGTAAGATTATACTACGCGAGAGCTTGCAACGACGGTCTTCCGACTCCTGGTGTATTATCTTTAAGAATTCACATCATCCCTCTGAAGGAGCTATGTGCTACATAGGTTTCCATTGTATCAACGTTTCCTGAATACTGTGTTTCAGTGTGTAAGTGTCGAGAAACTATCGTTTTTAATGCACCCTTAACACTAGAGTGCAGTTTCTAATTTTTGTTCAGAGCCCATGTAGGTTTCATCATCGCACAGCTTAAAACACCATCAGTTAGTGGGGGCTGCCAAAGGAAACAACAATACGCTAATAAGAGACGGACAATTTCATCTTTGGGGACCGTCATGTATTTTCTGAGAAAAAGTTGTTTTTTGCAAAAGTTGTTTTTCCACCGAAGGGTTCAGGAAGGCTTTTTTAGCATTTATCCACGATCCCAGCACTAGCAAGCTAGGGTCTGGAAATGTTATTCTTCTTTGGTTCGTTTCACTTCCCTCCTCCTTTCCCTTGTGGAAAATTGCCCCACTCGCCCCCCCCCCCTTCCCTCCCCACCCCCACCCCCTGCTCCAATAATAAAATGATTTTACCTTGTGGTTGTTCTTTTCAAGTGCTGTTTGATAATAAGCAGTGCCGGTGAGACGCGCCTTTTTATAACCTAAATGAACACCAAACTTGAATTGTGCTTCAGAGCAGTTATTGATCTGCACAAAGTGAGTGAAGTCTTGAGCTAATTCAAATAATGTAGTCATAGATCCACTGCGTTCAATACGTGACAAAGAAATAAGTGTATCTAATCGAGCGTGTGTTTGTTTGATTTTGACATCGTACGGTACATTGACTTAGAATTTAGATCTGTATTCAACTGTATATGTCCTCTAGCTATATTTCGCCAGCTTAAATATTGCGCGTAACGTATTTGAGATATGAAGTTTTTACAGGAGCGCGGTTCCCCTTGTGAATAAGATTTGTTTCGAGGGTTTGTTTATTTACATTAGCGAAAGCAGATCATTCGAACGATATTGCAAGTACAAATAAAGTAGTAAAGTCAGTAAATGGCTGTTTAGAGGCAAAATATGCAACATTTCCACGATTATGAACGATAACTTTAAATGTTTGCTTTTGCTATAATTCGTGCTGGAAGCGGTTCATAGTCCTACAATGGTCACACTTGTTTAATTTTTTTCCCGTGCTAAAGAAGTTTCCCATTCTTTTATTTCTCCTGTCAAATCTGCTATAACAGTTGTACATCCAGTTAAATAGTCGACTGTCAATCGACATAACGTGGGAGATATAGGCCTTTCAATTTACAGTGAATTTATGTGTCTCAAAAGTATCCTGGAAGTACACTACAACTTTTCGCTCGTTCATGACCAAAACTTTTTATTTCAGCAAAGTATCTGACATAGAACGTGAGCAGGAAGATAGCTTTTAAAGGCAGTATTAATGGTTTTTGGTTACATATTTGTTCCGCCATATTGGCTCCCCTTTAGAACCGACCGAAACTGGCCGTGTTCAGAACTTCCAAAATAAAATTTACCAGAACTTTGAAACAGCCATTTCATAGTTAGGACCCCAAAACAAGACAACGTGCAAAATCTCAACCAAATCGGTGAGGTACCGTGACCGCGACCTTTTAATATAACTCGCTCTCGTCTGAATTCCCTAACACCACCTAACCCGTGCGAAACAATAAAGAGAAAACATGACACAGACTTGCTATCGTGTGCTAACTGGAGGCCGCACGTTTATTGAGTCAGGATAATACGACAGTATAAATTCCATAGGTGCAAAAGGCAATAACAGCTTAAACAGAACCTGGGAGAGAACCAACGAGCATCCATAGGATGAAAAAACCCCACCGCGCTCGTAGCAGTAAAAACTGAGGAAAAACCCCGGCCCTATGGATAGGACTGTCCGACCTGCCGGGCACGGTCTTAAAGAAAACAATACATTAATTACATCCCTAAAGATTGCGTGACTGATAAACGAGAATTAAAATCGTTTTTAACATAGCCATCCTTGGCGTTTTCACTAGCCCAACGACCTTGTCGCTTAAATAGCCTATCAGGAATTCCGGCATTAGCTGCTGAGGTGGC
The DNA here is from genome assembly GCA_016490735.1 of Pachyseris speciosa. Classification (NCBI taxonomy): domain Eukaryota; kingdom Metazoa; phylum Cnidaria; class Anthozoa; order Scleractinia; family Pachyseridae; genus Pachyseris; species Pachyseris speciosa. The sequence goes on from JAEMWC010000884.1 coordinate 171,771, forward strand.
TCCTCCAGCTCTAAGGCTATGAACACTAATCTTAGAAACGTCTGTTAAACCTCTAAAAGCGTCCTTTATAAGTTCTCGAGCTCTCGTATAGAAGATCCATGCCCCGTCACGGAATTGGCCAGTCTTTGATGACTCCAGAAAAATGGAAACATACGAGGGGAAAAACTTAACATCGCAGGCCTTTACATAACATAACTCACTAAAACGGGAAAAACCCCGCGTAACCGATAAAGCATAAAGCAACCGATCTGGGCTCTCAACTAGGGCTCTCAACATCTCCGGAGTCACGGGGTCTTTTTTGACCTTGGGCCTTCCCAGAATCCTTTGAGAAGCACTGACCATTAAAGAAACCAGAGAATGATCGGAGATCTTTGATAAGCCAGCCATTTGCTGGGCCCAGTCGATGGCATAAGCGGCGTTAAGAACTGGAGAAGGAGAATTAGCGTCCTTAAACAAACACTGCAAATAAATTGCGACCTGAAAACGATTAGCAGGAAAAGGGCAGACGTGATTAGAAGTTGCCCAACGTTTCCATCTTCTAAAACCTCCAAGGTAGGTACGCACAGTACCATCCGCTTTAGATCCAAGAACTGTGCTTTTCACCAGGGAAGCGGTGGGTTGGAGATGCTCGGGGGTTGAGGAGAAAAATTCTGACCACATTTCGGACTGGAACACATCTGCAAAGAGACAAAACTACCCACCAAGGAACGAAATAAAACAAGGCAGACCACCCGCCTAAAACCGCACAACAAAGTAAAAAAACTAACTAACTTAAAATATAAATAAGTAAACAAATTATATAAGTAAATAAATAAAATCAATGAAAGAAAAAAACAAAAATAACCAGATATCAAGTGAAAAACAAAATGTATAATAATCGAGATAATACGAATAACAAACTAATAAACAACAGTAAAGAAAATTTTAAATCAAAAACAGGATAGCACAAGTAAACCTTCGTTCACGGGCACAGATAGCCTCAAGTCCAGAAAAGGGCACAGATTGTCCCTTAGACGCAAATCTTATTCAAGTTAAATAAACACACGAAAACTAATCAACACTTCATATCAACGCGCAACTCGGTTAAGTGTCAGGCACAGTTAGTCCCAAGTACGGCAAAGGGCACAGATCGTCCCTAAACACAATTCTAACAACATCTCAAAAATAACTCCATGAAATTCCATGAAAACTGGGCAAAGAAGGTCCCATGATCTTGGGCACAGATGGTCCCACACTCCTGGGCAGAGATGATCCCACACTCCTGGGCACAGGTGGTCCCACGCTCCTGGGCACAGATGATCCCACACTCCTGGGCACAGATGGTCCCACACTCTCCAGGCACAAAAAAGCCAGCATACTAAAGGGGCAAAAACAGCTTCCATACTCTCCCCAGTCACAGATGAATTGCAAAAACATAGGCACGCATTCAGAAAAAAAATATATGTACAACTTAGTAAAGGCTCAGCACATACGGACTGGACGCAAATAGCCGCTTCTCAGCAACGCAAGCAACATGAACTAAAAGAAAGAAAAAACAGACAAACTAGCGTAAAAAAGTAGGAGTGAGCGCCTCCAGAGAGAACACCAAGAGGGCCAATCTACATACGATGCCTCTGTAAATACTCTTGCCGAATCCCTTGACAGTTCATAACGACGAGAGCATATTTTCCCGCTAATTATTCAAAACGCGGAAAAATTCGACTCTCGTCTGAATTCCCTAACACCACCTAACCCGTGCGAAACAATAAACAGAAAACATGACAAAGACTTGCTATCGTGTGCTAACTGGAGGCCGCACGGCCCCAAGAGTACAAAGAAAGAGACAACGACCTGCTAAAACAAAAAGAACGTAAAAGAAAAAAACATAAAAAATACCTAACAATCGAAGTGGACTCTCAAAGCAATCATCTGGAACTTCAAGTCTTCATTTCCAAACACGCTATTGCAATTGCCGGAAACGTAAGCTTCTTTACATGAGGGAAACTCCATCCAGTCAACAATAAAACTGGCAAAACGTCTTCCGACTGGACAAATAAACGGCCAAAACGGGGCGGAGTGCCACAAAGGTACGATAACAGAACCCGAAGCTTTCAATTACGCATATGAAGTAGGACGCGCAGGATAAGGGAGATAGCCGGACAGGCATAATTGTTCTCCCCGACCCAATTCATAACAAAGGCATCTATGCCTTCAGAACTCGGATTCCAAAATAGCGAATTGAAACGCGGAAGTTTAGCATTCACATGATTTGCGAAACAGTCTATGGTATGAGGACCTCAAACTAAGTCAATGCGATGAAACGAAAGCGGAGAAAGGCCCCATTCGCCCGCGTCATACATACAACTGCGAAAATCAGTCTGATCATTCTGAGACCTTGGGATCCACTCCATTTCGATCGAAATGCCATGATTGCAACATATGTTAAAGATGGACAAAGCCTCTGACTGCAAATGACCTTTACTACTTCCAGACGAAATAATCCGAGGTACATTTTGGTTGTCCGTAAACCATTTAACAGTTAAACCTGATGACTGGTTAACCAAAGGAAGCAGAACAAATTAAACTGCCAAAATCTCTCTGAAAGTAGAGCTAGACCGCATTTCCTCGTCGTACACTAAATCAAGGCCACACTGCACGAAATAGCCACCAAAACCGGAGTCACTAGCATCGGAGTGTGCATCACTGCGCTTGATTTAGGTGACATAAGCTTACCATTAAAAGCATCAATATTGCTCAACCAAAAAGAAAGTTCATTACGAATCTCAGGGGAAACTCCAGGAGGTTCTACACTCAGTAGCTGCATAGCAGTTCCTTCTAAACAGCCTGGTAACATTGCCTACTGCACAAACCATAGAAATAATTTGCCCAGTAACTGAAGCAAGATCTGTGGCTATAATCTGGTCATTTTGGAAACAAGAAACTAAAGAATATTTGAGCTTAAGGATGCGGCACTCAGGAATCTAAATTAAACCTTTGTCAAAATCCAAAACGGATCCCAGGAAAATTAACCTCTGTGTAGGATCCCAAGTCGATTTGTCGTCATTAGGAGTAAACCAGAAAATGCAAGATCTTGAAGAATTAAATCACTAAGGATTCTGGCACGCTCCACAGACATATCCCCTCCAATCCCGTTATCGAGATACCTAAGAGTAAGATGACCACGACCTCTCCAGTATTTAACCAGTTGACGAACCACTTTGGTGAAGACATATTGAGCTGAACTCAAACCAAAAGGCAAAACCTTAAATTCGTAAAATTTCATAACTCCATTGGAAGAAGGCCATTTAAACGACAAGAATTTCCTGTGCTCCTCGCAAATATCAATGTGATGATAACCTGACTTGAGATCAAAAGAAAAAACAAACATTCCATGAGGAAAAATTTGAAGAACTGTTCTCAAGTCTTCTTATTTGATGGACTTCTTAACGATAAATATGTTAAGATGAGATAAATCCAAAATAAGCCTAAGTTTGCCTGACGACTGCACAGCGACGTGTAAAGTATTGCAAAACTGATGGGAAACCGCAACCTCTCTTATGCAGCCACGTGTCAACAACTCCGAAATTGCACCCTGAACAAAAGTTCTCCGATGTAAAGCAGAAGATCGATTCTCGATCGAATACGGAAAAGGCGATTCCCGAAAAAGAATTTTGTAACCGTTTGAATAATGTCAAGAACAAACTCTGAAGCTTCAACTACATCACGCCAAAAAGGAAAATTTGCTCGCAACTTCCCTCGAATACAAAATGATTATTCGACGTCCTGCTCCTACTGAACAAATTCACACTGATCCAAATCCAAAAACTCATGATTTTGATCCTGACGACAAGAGTTTATCTTTGGAGGGGCAAGAGCTGGCCCAGTAACCTCTCTTTCCGCATCGAAAACACAAATTGGAGCCTCTGAAAAAGTTTCCGGAGTATCGACCTTGGGAAAGAAAATAACTACCAGCAGGAGGAAAAGAACCGGACGCACCACCAATTCCGCCTGGAAGCGTTATTTGGGTAAAGAGCGGAAAAGGAAAATTTGGCACTGGATTTTCTCTTTTTCTCTTGAAGAGTTTTAAGCTTGGCTACGGCTCTTTTTTCAGCCTTCTTAATTTTTGAGGCGTCCGCGTCATCATCGGCCAAAACATCACAAACGTATTCTTGAACCGTGGCCCAACCAAATTTGGTTTGTCCGCTAGTTTAATTATCTTCTGTCTGTTATTAAGCAAGGAAATACCTTCATTCAATTCCTCCTTCGCCTTGCCAATATTTCCATTCTCCAAAGCTTTTAATGCGGCAGAACCCTTCCGAAGCTAATTGCGAAGCCAAATCCGTCTGCGCTTTAAGCAAGTTGCTTTGTAGGCCCTGAAGCTGCGTATTTACTGCGGACAGGAAAACGTCCTTCTGCGCCTCCAAAATGGCATGTAAGTCGGAAGGAATTGAAGTGGAGATGAAGAATCCTCGTCGCCCATGAGCCGCGAAAACCAGAAAGTAAGAGTGAGCGCCTCCAGAGAGAACACCAAGAGGCCCAATCTACATACGACACCTCTTTAAATACTCTTGCCGAATCCCTTGACAGTTCATCACGACGAGAGCATATTTCTCCGCTAATTATTCAAAACGCGGAAAAATTCGAAATCTTACAGAGTATGACTCATAATTCTCTTCACTTTGATGGAATAAAAATCCGAGTTCCAGATGGGATTTGAACCCACGACCCTCCGCGATCTAGACGGACGCTCTAACCACTGAGCTACTTGAAACTCTATGGTGAGCAAGGGTGAAATGTGGGCTTTGACTGGAACCGCATCACGCGCTCACACAGCCAAATAATGACTAGCACACTCATAACTGCAATTTATAATAAGTGGGTTCAAATCCCATCTGAAACTCGGATTTTTTTCGAGTTTCTTTTTGGGGCTCCATACATTTCTATCATATTGTATCTCTTATTTCACTCACTTTGGAGGTCTTGGATGGTTGCATCTTTGATATGCTTTAATGTGACTGCGCGATGCAGTTATGAGTGTGCTAGTCATTATTTGGCTGTGTGACCGCGTGATGCGGTTCCAGTTAAAGCCCACATTTGGGGTTCTATACATTTCTATCATATTTTATTTCTTATTTCACTCACTTTGATAGAATAATTTGGTTATTCACCTTCCTTTCTTTCCCACCGTTGTCGCCTTTGCTGACTACGCAAACTTGCACGACTACTTACCGTTGTGAGCTCGCGACGGTGGCTCAGGGGAGAACCCAGTGCCTCGTCCAAGTCCCAAACATCTCCCGTCCGTAGTCTGTAGTCCGCAGTCGGCGTATCTTAAAGTCCCTATGGTGGGCACTGCGTGTCACTCACGTAATTAGTCGGCCCCGAACGGGAGCATTCGGCAGATGATCGTTTCCGAAGGTCACTCCGATCTAAGCTCATTCCAGCTCAGCGTGCATCGTCTCCGGAGGATTTTGCTGAGTTTTAGCTGTCACAGGACGATTAGGTGTCTTCAGGTGGACTGAAGATGTTTCATATTAGTACTATAGCCAACTTGGATACTGGATTTCATTACCTTTGTCTCGCCCAGACGCTAAAAATGACGAAGAGATGATCATTTGGTCTTATCAATCGATCCCGCAAGCTCACAGGGGGAATATAAGTTCCAGCTTTCTGGAAAGTGACCTGAAAATGAGTAAATCCCATGCCAATGTGGTAAGCTTTGATGAAAATGAATATTTGTCAAACATATCGAACTTACATCGAATCGAGGCGAATCGAGGACTTCTTGAACGAAACAGCTATTGAACACCTATTGGCAAACATTTACGCAATTGACGAGTTCATGATGCGAAACCAAAGAACCTTTGTGGTCAAACGAGGACAACAAGCAATCTTCGACCCAAGACTAGTGGTTCCACATTGGAAGAGAATTGCTGACCCACACAGACACCTTTACTTATATCCAGTCAAGGCTATGCTGTAGCGGCTAGCGGCGCCCTGGGCGGTAAAACGTTTGGGTAAGGGCGACTACGAAAAATTATTTGTCGCCTGGCAGGGCACTCTTGCTTAAAGTCCAGCGTGAAGGCGAAAATTCTTCTAACACTGGTGTTCATTTGTTGTGTTAGCGAAACGTGGCGCGCACACACACACACACACACACAAATCGTTCGACAAACAGTCGCACACTCGATGACATTCATATTGAATCGGACGATTTGTCCAGCCGAAAACCTGTCACACAATCTTCTCTTTGAACGCCGCTCGGGCTTTCATCTGTACAAGCCGCACAAATCTCCTCAGTTTCTCAAAGTATCTCAATATTTTTTTTCTGATGGTTTATTCCTGATTTGTTTTAGTGCCTTTTACGTGTTGATTTTGCCATTATATATACAGTAACTACATGTAGAAATGAGTGTTTATACAAATTTATTTTGACGTTTGTTTACATTATTCACTTCGCTAAAATTTACTCTTCTGATTGTTTTGTTTTGCTAATTTTGACAAAACAACAAAGCAAACTATCTAATGCTAAACAACTACAGGAAAGAATTAGAAGCATGGCTTTCCTTCTCTTAATGGTGCAGTTTTTCCTTGTTCCTTTTTATTTCGTGACGATCCAGTCCATTTCATTGCTATGATGCATCCATGTCCGACTTTTAGATCGAGAAATGAACTGGGCGATGATTCTAACGAAACCTGAATTATCACTACAAGGTGGTTCTTTAAAATAGTCATTTTTACGCTTGTTTAATTTATTTGTGGTATATTTCAATCACACACTCAGTTGCTCATGTTTGAAAGATCAATTTATGATCAATGAATCATGCGATCAATTAATAATTTATTTATTAATAGTTGTGGGTGACCAGCTTCTAGGCCTCGGCACCCTAGCCGGAATAGTTAGTTAGAAAAAATTTAATGCACAGTAATTCTGTGCTTTTATTGGACAGGACTCGTATCGAAAAAGAATCTGGAAGTCCCATAGCAATATCACATTATCAATTTATTTATAATTCCAAACGCCTGTTGCTTTGTGGTCTCCTCTGCACGCAACTTCTTGAAACCCACTGGGTCTTGGGCTTCCTCACTGCCGAACTCTCTTTGCAATCGTTTGCATGACAAAAAAAAAAAAAAAGAAAAAAGAAAAAAGAAAAAAAAAAAAAAACATGACTAGAAAGGAACTGGGGATGAGTGGCTGTCTTGATACAGGAACCCTATAGGGAACTAGTGGACAGTGATACCCTCCAAAGAGGCTCTAGATTCACAGGCAAATACTGTTACATATATGTTCCCTACAAAGGGCAGAAAAGTCAATAAACTTAGAATGTTAAATTTCTAACATTCCCTCACATGTGTCTTCTAGTCTTGCCTGCGCTACAACGGTCGGTAGACAAAGGCTTGGCCTTGTGTACCTTATCCACGAGTTAGCCATACGCACCCTTTGATCATAACATTTAGTTCTCGTCAAAAGTCCAAAATCAAACCTGACGAAATGTAGCGGCTCTTAAGGCCGTGCAGGACACTTAATCTCGTTAGGTATGAACCGTGCGACTGATTTCGACGATACACATAATATTCATGAGAAGAGTTTTTACGTTCTAAATTTATTCAATACATTGTATGTTCGGCGTATTGCTAATCACACGTGTGATTGAAATCTGGAAGTATGAACTTCTTGTAAATTTTTTTAATACATTGGCGGATTCGTACGATCTTCGGAGACGGAAATTATTGCAATTTTGTGTCTGAGTTTTCATCACGGATAAAGAACTTCAGGAACTGATACACCGGTGATGTGGCAGAAGCAAAATTCAAAATTGCAAAAAAAAAAAGAAAAAAAAACTTTACAAAGAAGATCAGACGCTTCAAAGTATAAGTTTTACAATTTCATTGCTATGGAAGCCAATAACTTTTAAAGAGTCTTGAAATTGAGACCTCTGCTTCTGTCACATCACAGAAGAGGTTATCCTTTATCAATTGTTAATAAAACCATTGACCTTACTGCTCTTCTCAATCACAAAACTGGGACACAAAACATTGAAAGGTTTTCCCAGTTCTAAATTTAGCAGCCTAAAATATGACCGCAAATCGCGATCTGCCTATAAAACGACAATAATGATGTAATTCCATCATTAAAATTCACCATTAAAATCCCTGTCAAATTTCAGTGGAATCGGGCTTTATAATTCAGAAATTTGAGGCTTGAAAATGGAACACCTTTCCCTATAATTTGGCTCATAAATTATTCATAGACAAGTGTCTTGCGTAGCTTAAGAATTTTCTTGCTCCTGTAGGTTTGGTGAACAATGAAAGCCTAATAAGGAGGGAACTACATATATGTTTTAAAAAATATATATATATTTGCAATTCAGACGAACTCCTTATCTCACGTAACTAGGAGCTGTTTTGAGCCTCCTTAAATGCAGCGATTTGCCATCCTCAGTTAGGCGCTGTGCGGCGACAACTGGAAACGCAACGTCTAGCCATGCTGACTAGTTGAGGATGACAAATAACTTTAAGTTTTCGAGTGGAATCGTTAAATTGTCGATGTTAGGATTATGGTGTATATATACGAGGCCACGTGGCAAGAACAGCCATAAGTCAATGGTAGTTTGCTGAGTGCTGGAACTGTCTGGTCAAGAACCCATCAGATGGCGACTCCTACTCCCACACTAAGTCTGTGAGTGGACCCTTTCCCGTATCTTGTTCTCATAAACAGTTCTCGAGGAAGTTTTGTCACGCCTCCTTTATAATAATCAATCAGAGTAGAGGTTTGTGTATATGTGATATACAGGCGCGTAATTCTGAAAATCCGAATCACTGACAATGATAGCAGAAAGTGTGAAACGCGCGAATGATAAAAGTCCCATGCAGGGATTACAGTTTTAAGATAGAGAGAAACGGAAAAACCTTTGGCTCAAGGGGATAACACGTATAGAGGCCTTGATGCGATTTTTTGTTTCTCCTGGACACTCCTCGACAATACCCTCGCGTCGAATAAATAAAAATAGTAGTAAAAACGCGATACAGTAAAACGAATGAAAAGTGGCGGGAAGTATTTCCCCAAAAGATTACTTTATCCGAGAGTACATGTAATTCTGCACGGGTGGTATCAGAGAACACCAAAAAGTGATATGCTAAATCACATACTTTTGATCGCCAAATACCACATATTTGCAACTAGTGTTTGCAGCGGAAAAGTTGACTTTCACGTCTGAAGAATAAAGCGAAGGTTTTATATGAGATAGCAGTTGCAATTAAGAATCTTGAGGAATTTTCAGCTAAGTGGGCGCCTGTAACATAAATTTTCTTTTTTAAACGTATTAGCGCCCTGCATTTCCTTGTGTTCAGTATTTCGTTACCCTTAATTTCCTACCACTTTTTTCTATTTTTTCAGTTAGTTACTTTATTTTAGTGGTATGTTCGTGGAAAAGGCTGTGTTAAAGTTGTAAATAGTTTTTAGTGTGGTAGGTACTGATGCCATTGACCTGTGTTAGTGATGCAACTTGTTTTGTAGAGTAAGGTTTGTTATGAAAGCTGAGTACGCGTACTGTAATTTCTCTTAATTATAAACTGATATTAGCCTGGTATTGTTAGTTCCCTTCTTGTGTGTGTGTCGCATTTTGCTGTATTAACATTGCATTGTATGGTGTAATAAAAATTATTAAAAAGAAGAAAAACGAATGAAAAGAAAGTAACTCAGGGGAAACCTGACTTCGAATTATCTGGGAGTTTGAGTTATGCTAATGTGAGTTTAAAAGGTACTACTGTAATCTATTACTACATGTTTTGGTGTGTGGTGGTATTTCTGTACATTTTACTCGCTGTTTGAGGTTGTGTTTTGATTGGCCTCTAACTAGGGTACGTCAAAATACAGCAAAGTCTCTCAACCTTTGGAATAGCGAGGCCCCAATGCAAGCTTCTTTATAGTGGAGCGCCGGCGGCCCGAAGGGCCAAGCGGAACACCTTTGTTAAGAAAATATGGTAACCCATCTATTCGAGAAAATTTGGTTTTGGTGACCGTACGCACGTCGTCCGTTTATACGAACGTACGTCCGTACGTCCGCCCTTCCATGTATGAGATTTAAAATCTCCCATTGTGTGTTGTAACCTGCCTTTTGGGTACATCTTTTATGTACATCTTTTGATATTGGACATCAATGCTATGGCCAATTGACACCTGTCAAAACAAGGTTTCCGCTGACCAGTAGTACGTAACCATATCGCGGGCTCAAGTTAAGACCTCATCGAGGTCAGTTTTTTTAAGTTTACCGCTGACCAGGCACTGGTTTTTGATTGGATCGCAGGCTTAAGCCAAGTGTAGTACACGCAAACCAAAACGAGGCGTTATATTTCGCGCGCTTTCTGCGGGTCGAGATTTCACATTCGGTTGGTTTCTTCATTTTGAGCACAACAACTTCATCTTCTTCGATGTTCTCTTTTTTAATTCACGTAAAAGGCATAAAAATCAAGAACTACTTTAAAGATACTCCGGAAGGTGAATTTCCAAGTTATAAAATGGAAGAGCAAAACCTTTTTCTCAGGAAATTCTTAAATTCTGGATCCACTTTGACTTGTATGGCGCCCGGATGTGTGTGGTTGAAAAACAAAATGATTCACCGCCTCAAGGGCTTTTTCACTTTTCCGCGTCATCTTGCAGCTCACCACGAAAGTTCACTTAACAATTCACCAGCATTAATGGGAGGAACGAGTAGCTTAAACTTGGTGGAAGAAGTTCTTTCTTTGGACAAACCGTTTGCTATGTTTGTAGATGCGTGTTTTTACTTTACTGGATTCGTAGCAACACAGGTAACTTAAATAAATTGAAGCTTAGCATAAGAGGTTTAATCGTTGTTACTTTTGTTCAGGAATGTTGTTCACTATTGTGAGAGGTGGCTAAACCTTCAAACATGCTATTGATAGTTCTTAGATTGCTAAATTTGCTTTCGAACAAACACATGCGTCGATTGTGTTGTTTTCTTGTAATGTTTTGAGGTTTTTGAACCGCAGTCAATTTCCTGTTGACTGCTCTAAGCATAAAATATTTGCGCAAAAAAGCCATGCGGTGTTGCTCAATACCAGTAAAAACTAATAATCGTGGAGCTTCGCTTTCAGGCTTGGCTAAATCTATATATTCGTATTTCGTTTGGAATAAAATTAATTGTTATACTAAGCGCAAGAGTTGATAAAGTAGTCAAAGAAACCGGACTGGATTGCTGGGCATATACACTGAAGCAAATCTCCATGAAAGGCGACCCTATGAGTTTCAAACCAGGAACATTGCAATTTTGTCATAATTTCCTAGAACTTGTTCACTAAAGCCTTGACTTTGCCTGAAATAAATCTGCCTGTCACCTTTTGTATGACTTACATTGCTCAAAAAAATTCAATGTTTCATTGGAAATTAAACTTAGAGAGGTCTGTTTTTCGGAATTTAGATCTTTAACTTTTACATAAAACGTTTCAGACTAAATGTTTTCTTTTTGTTGTATGAGGCCGTAGTTAATACAGGGAAATGGTTATGAAACCTGCTAAGTTCTTTGTTATATGTTTCTGTCTGCCATTTGGGGGTTGACCGTGCACAAATAACAATAGGTGGTTACGCTTGTTCATGCAACTAAACAATCGAAATATTGCGATTATGTAATTCATGCATAGTACACGAGTGCAAAACAAAAGATGTGCACTGTCTTGGACCTTCTAACATTAATCTTGGCCTCTTTGTTTTGTTCCTTTGATGTTTGCCGGGCTTAATAACCATTTTCCTCTATTAACTATGACGAGGCTTAACGAAAATCTAGAAGCCCAAATTGGAGTGACGACACCATCTAATTCAGCTGATCCCAAAGAGAACAATATCAAACATACACAAAATTATTGCGGAGCTCCATAAGTAAGAAATTGGATTTGGTCATCGTACGACCGATGACGAGCGTACGTACGTTAGCCCGCCCCTCCATGTATGACAATGTGAAAAGTCATATTATAGTTCACACTGTTCTATGTTCCACATTTTGCAGGATGTGATAGAACAATTAGAACAAACTGAAGACAACGCAAGAGCGGTATTGGCGAGGGACTGGGACTGAGCATGACTGAGTAAGGACGTGTGATCGTTAGCTCCGTAACTTTTGTTGTACTCTTCCATGCATTCTGATACTTTTTATGGAATTTTCATCGCCACTTTCATCTCCGTTTAAACGGAAAACGAGAGGAAGCAATTCACCGACCAGTGAGACTATTTCCCCCGAAACGAGAAAGAGAGTGTGAAAGAAGACCAAGCGAACGCTCCGCCCGCCATTGTATCGCCACCAAAGTCGAAGAACGATTCTGAAGACGTAGTTTTGTCTGCCCTCAATATGACACAAGATTTCGCCTCCAAAGTGGACCTAATATTATCAAAGCTAAGTCAATTGGAAAACATCGGCACACAAATAAATGTTTTACAGGACTCTGTGGATCGAATAAATCAAACGGTCGCAAACCTTCAAAGCGAATTCCACCGCTTAAAGGAAGACGTACGAAATACAATCGAAGAAACAAATACGCTTAAAACAAGCGTAAAATTCCTAAATGATGAAGTGGAAACCAGTAAGAGAAAACTGCGAGATGACGAAGAGAAGTCACGACAGGAGTTGGATCATTTGCGTCTCCAACTCTTAAATTATGAAGTGTACAGCCGTCGCGAAAATCTTCGTGTCTACGGCATTCCAGAAATGGAAGGGGAAGAGAACACTGAAGCCGTTTTGAAAGATTTCTTGGAGAAAGAGTTAAATGTGGAAAACGCCCAATCTATTGAGTTCCAAAGAGTCCACCGCGTCGGTAAAAAGGACCGAAACACAACAAAACCCAACATCGATAGCCAGTCGAATTTCGGTATTGGCCCAGATCTACCAAAGCAGGTGATTGATATGAGGAAGAGGCTTTTTCCGAAGATGGTGCAAGCAAGAAAAGAGGGAAAACGAGCAGCCTTCAGCAGAACGGAACCCTATATACTCTTTATTGATGGCGTGGAGGTAAAATCATAAATAATTACTTTTTTTCCTTTAAATATCCTAGGTGAGACCGGCCTCACGACACTAAGCCAACGTGCTGATTAGTGAACATCTACTAAGCTTTGAGCTTTTATAAAAAGGTTCCAGGTTATTTATTTATAGAATTCGCAGGGATTAGTTCACTTCTTATTTTTTTTCGTTTCTATTGGGAGCTATCGATTAGCATATTCCTTAGTTCTTTTCTGAAGTTCGATTTAAATAAAAGTATAACACTTGATCTCGTCGAAGCGTAGCTCAACAGTTTTAATTCTTTACACTGGCTACGTTTTTCATCTCGTTTTCTTTGTTTTGTTATGTATGTTATCCTATCTTCATTCAGTTTGCACTTAACAAAATCAGGAATGCGTTAATTGTTCGGGTAACAGTGACCCTTCTGGGAATTACAGCTACTGTTGTTGTCTTTTTTCCACTATACGTATGCAAATTTCAATTTATTTCAACAACTTAAAGTTTAAAACTCTTTCGCTGAACGTTCGGGGTATCCGTACTTTTGAAAAGCGTAAGTCCATTTTCAACTGGCTATACAAGCAAAATTCAGACATCTGCTTTCTACAGGAAACTTACAGCACTGAAGAGATTGAAAATCAATGGAAAAAGCAGTGGTCCGGGGACATTTACTTTGCTCATGGCTCTAACCATAGTCGTGGGGTCGCCATCCTTATACGTAAATCCTTTGACTTCAAATTGAGATCAATTCGATTGGATGAGGATGGGAGGTACCTCATTTTAGAGACAACTATTCAAGATGTTCCATTCCTGCTGGTAAATATTTACGCTCCCAATACCACCACTAAGCAATCGTTGTTCTTCCAAATATTGTCTGAGCTTATCTATGATGAGGGATACAATGATTCTGACTACAAAATTATATTATAGGAGGGGATTGGAACGTAACCATGGACCCAGACCTAGATTGTTCGGGTGGAAACCCTGTGTTAAAAGACTCAGTTAAGTGTGTGGAGGACATTATGTTGAATTATGATTTAGTTGACATCTGGAGAATCCGTAATCCTAATAGCAAGAAATTTTCTTGGAGACAAAAAAGCCCAATTATTCAAAGACGTCTTGATTATTGGCTCATTAGTGACCTATTACAAGATGACGTAGCTAAAGTCGACATAGTGACAGCTATAAGAACGGATCACCATGCAATAACTTTAGAAATTGACAGTCTAAATGATCAGCAGCGTGGCCCATCTTTTTGGAAGTTCAATAACAGTCTTTTGGATGACGCTTTTTTCGTTGAGCGTTTACGCGAGAACTTTCTTAAGTGGATAGACGAAATTAATTTATGCGATGATTCGAGAATTAAATGGGATTGGATGAAATAGAAAATTCGCGGGGAAAGTATATCGTATAGCAAACTGAAAGCTAAGGAAAGGAGAAATAGAATTCAAACAATTGAAAACAGGCTTAAAATGTGTGAGGAAAAAATAGCAGAATCACCGACGCAAGTAAACTTTGCCAACCTCGAATCGGTCAAAACAGAATACGAAAAAGAGTATGATTACATTGTAAGAGGCTCAATCATTCATTCCCACGCTACATGGTTTGAACAAGGGGAAAGAAACAACAAGTATTTCCTAAATCTGGAAAATAGAAATAAGAAGAAAAGCTGCATACGAAAACTTATTCGAGCAAATGGAGAAGAGACTACTGTTCCGGACACTATTATGACTGAAATTCACAGTTTTTATTCCGAACTTTATACCGAAAAGTCGGGAATACTGACTATTCGATTTGTCCTTTTCTGGAAGATACCCTCTCATCTCCCAAGTTAACCGACTCAATGCGTGAAACGTGCGAGGGCCAATAAACACATTCCGAATGTTTCAAGGTTCTGTCTACCTTTAGTAACGATAAAACTCCTGGAAACGAAGGGCTCACCATAGAATTTTACAAGTTCTTCTGGTCAGAAATCGGAACATTTCTAGTGGCCTCATTAAATTATGCGTATTTTCATGGAGAATTATCACATTCGCAAAAGGAAGCTGTAGTAACCTTAATTGAGAAAAAGGACAAAGATAGGAGACGGATAAAAAACTGGAGACCGATTTCTCTGGTAAATGTTGATGTTAAAATTGGCTCTAAAAGGCTAGAGAATGTCCTACCACATATTATCCATTATGATCAGAATGCCTTTGTAAAAGGACGAACAATTTTTGATGCAACTCGTACGATAACCGATGTGTTGGAATTTACTAAAATGCGAGACTACCAAGGTATAATGACTGCAATTGATTTTGAGAAAGCCTTCGATTCTCTAAATTGGAACTTCCTCCACAAATCGCTAGAGTTCTTTGGCTTTGGAGAATCCTTCTTGGGGTGGATCAAGACGTTTTATAATAATATATCAAGTTGTGTTATCAACAATGGTTTTTCCACCCCCTCTTTCAATGTTAAACGGGGTGTTCGCCAGGGCGACCCACTCTCGCCATCTCTTTTCATA
The DNA here is from genome assembly GCA_016490735.1 of Pachyseris speciosa. Classification (NCBI taxonomy): domain Eukaryota; kingdom Metazoa; phylum Cnidaria; class Anthozoa; order Scleractinia; family Pachyseridae; genus Pachyseris; species Pachyseris speciosa. The sequence continues at coordinate 187,251 of JAEMWC010000884.1, forward strand.
ATAGTACTTGAATTATTGGCATTATCCATACGAAATAACAATCAAATTAAGGGTATTGAGGTGGATGGTTCCGAAATCAAATTAGTTATATTCGCTGTTGATATGACATCATTTGTTAGGGACAAATTTTCGCACCGTACCCTTTTTGATACTATCGATCTGTTTAGTACATACTCCGGATTGAAGGTCAATCACGACAAAACGGAAATTCTTCTACTAGGAAATATGGAAGTAAACAACTCAGAACTAGGTGTTCATGAAATAAGTAAAGTCATAAAAATCCTAGGGGTTCATTTCACCTTTAATCACGCACTGTTTTATAAGCTTAACTTTGAATCAATCGAGAAATCTCTGAGGGGATTGTTGAAGGGTTGGAGCTGGAGAGGTCTCACACTACTTGGAAAAATTCAAGTGATCAAGTCTTTCGCCATACCAAAGATTTTATACAGGGTTGTTCTCATTTCAAATAAAAGAGAGTTTATCAAAAAAATAAACACTTTGCTATATTCTTTTGTTTGGAAGGGAAAAGATAAAGTAAAGCGCACAGCCTTTATTAACCCTATTGATAAAGGAGGCTTGAAAATGCCCAACATTGAGTCAATGATCTCTGCCCAAAGAATAATTTGTATTTAGAGATATCTCTCCATTGATCCCGCTGGCTGGAAGTTTTTTCTGGATCTTTATCTTAAGAAAGTAGGGGGAAAATTCTTGTTTCATTGTAATTTTAACTATACTAAACTACCGATAACTCTTCCAGAATTTTACAAAGAATGCATTGTGGCGTGGACCCTTTTAAATGAAGACAACCCCTCCTCATCCTCTGAAATAGCAAATCAGATCATATGGAACAACCAGCTCATTGAATCAAAGTCAGTTTATAACAGTAGGCTGATCGATCTTGGAATCGTAAAAATTGGAGCCCTTTACGACACGTGGGGAGGGTTCAAGTCGAACAAGGAACCATTATATTCAACTCTCTCACCAGTTGAACATTTTCTACTTTTCAGTCTCTTCAATGCTTTTCCCGAAGAATGGCGCAAAATATTAAAAACAAATAAGAACTCTATCTCCTCAAAAACTCATGATCTAACCCAAACTGATTTCAAGTTACGTATTGAAGGGAAAAAAGTCAATTTCCAAAATCTTAAATCAAAGTCATTATATGACAGTTTTGTTTCGAAGATGTCCAGTATACCAACAGCGCAAAAGAAATATAACGAAGCTTTCAGCACACACACATTTCAGTTGGACTGGGAAAAGATATATCTACTGCCCTTCAAAACAACATTGGATACTAAATTAAGAGACTTCCAATATAAAATATTAAACAGGATCTTATACACAAACAAGATGCTGTTTAAGTTTAAAAAAGTAGATTCTCCCTTGTGCGATTTTTGTGAAAAGGAGTTTGAGACCATAGAACATCTCTTTTTCCATTGTACAAAAGTAAGCATGTTTTGGAATGATTTAAAGTCTGTACTTGATTCTTTTAATATAACCATTAGTTTCGATATCATGAATGTCCTCTTTGGGATCTTAAATTCAGATAACATAAGCATTCTAGTCAACTACATCATTCTTGAGAGCAAATATTTTATTTACCGCTGTAAGTTAAATAAGTGCTCTCTATGTGTAAGACTGTTAGTCGATAAATTTAAAAAAACGTTTCAAACCGAACGTTTTATCGCGAAAGGAAACAACAAAATCCATTTCCATGATAAAAAATGGAAGCCGTTACTCCCATTAATACAACAGTAGCTGTTATTCAAACTTCGTTTTTCTAATACTCCCTGTATTAGTTTGTATTTTAAGTTCAAGTTGAATAAGTTATGTAAGCCTTGTAGTGTAGTGCAGTGTAGTTATTTATTTATTCTCTTTTTATTTTTTTTTCTAAGTATTTATTTGTAACTAAGGTAATTGTTGTAATTTTTGTAATGTTTGTATATTTCAATCTGTATGTTGTTTGTACTATTCCTGTAAAAGGAAATAAATAAATAAAATACAAAAAAAAAAAGAGCGGTATTGGGATTGTTCTTTTTGAAGGATTAAATTTTTTTGAAAGGAGAAATTCAAACTCGAGAGGGGAAAAGCCGATCAAATGCAAGTGCGTGTCTCAAAATCTGACAGAAAGTTGTGAAGCGGCTGTCAAGAAAATATCAAAAACTACCGCGTTGCACGCTTATTTTAAAAACGTTAGAGATCTCCGTCCATAGACTGTAAAAGACAAAGTATGGCCTTGTAATTTTGATTAATTCTTGAGTTTTTTGGTTTCAACCGTTAAGAATGAACGTTTGGATGCTTTGGCTCGCTTTGGTACTTTTATAGTGTACGGGTCTGCGAGGGAAATTGTTTTCTGAAAACTTTAATATTTTATTGAAGGCAGAAACTCAAACTAGCGGGAAAAAAAGCCGATCAAATGCATGTGCATGTTTCAAAATCTGACAGAAAGCTGTCCAAAAGCTGTCGACAAAATGTCAAAAACTAGCGCGCTGCAAGGTGCATTTGAAAAAGTCAGAGATCTTGGTTCAGACTGTAAACAACGTAGTTTCGCCGTCTAACTATGTTAATTCCCGAGTTATTTTGTTGAAATCTGTAAGAATCAGGGTTTGGATTATCAAAACACCGAAATGGGTCGGCTGGCGTACGGTTCTGCGAAGGAAAAGATTATGTGGTTTCGTAAGCGCTGTCTTTGTCCGAACAATGTTCTTCCTTTGAGACTCAAACTAAAGAAGCTTCAAGCCTCGGTGGACATGGGAAGAAACAGTACAACTATCGAGGCACTTTAGGGTTTTTGTCTGCTTAGCCATAGACTGAAAGAATCATCGTTTGGATGTTTAAAAAACAAAACGCGAAATGTGTTGGCTGGCTTTGATAATTTTTATTTATCGCTAACGGGTTTGCGAGGGATACTGAGCCAGTGTGGTTTCGCAAGTGCTGTCTTCTTTATAACTGGATGATGTTTTACCGTCGAAGATCTTTTATTGAAGAACTTTCCTCGGTAGAAATGTGGCTCGTCCTAGTTTTTATCTTTTCTACGGGATGTTTATGTCAAAATTAATTTTTCTAGCCTACTACGAAATGTGTTTTCTTACAAACAAACGCAACATACTTTGTTTTCTTGCAATTTTGAACGGCGGCCAATTCCTGTTGACTGCTTGAAACTATTAGGTGTCTTAGGGTGGTACTACGTTTTGTCTTTTCTACGAACATTTATGTCAAGTTTGCTTGGCACTTTTTGTAGGCTACAACGAGATATGCCTGTTACTGTTTCATTTCTATACCTTATCCAAGAATTTTAGAAGAAACAAGTCCATTGTTTATCCAAGTTTATCTGAAAGCATTTTCAACTCAAGAATTTTTGTTTGTTTTGTTTTTAAAATGTTATGGAATAGTTCATGGGATCTAAAACTATTCGTTTTCCCTCCTGTTATCTAATTTTTTGAACACAAATTGGCTCAAGAAAAGCCATGCAGAGTTTAGTGTTCGATACCAGTACAAAAGTAATAATCGTGGAGCTCCGCTTTTAGGCATGGCTAGATATGTATTTTATCTGAATAACTGTATCCGCTGAGCTTCACAGCACTGGACACTATAGGGGTGAAAGAAGGGGGAAGAAGGTTTACAAAGCCTTCCTCGGGTTCAGTAAATATCTATGTTATATGCGATGCTGGAAAGACTGATAACAAGCTAACGTTTTCTACGGTTTTAACAAAGCTTTGCAATCGGTATGATATGAGGTCGATATTACCAGAAAGAGTTAAACAGAATTCTTTGTAAACGCAATTTTCCAATTCAACAACTTGCTGGCTTACAAATCACTTCTGCGGGACATATGACTCTACCTCCTTGCTCCAGCAGAGCAGGCCACAAATAACAAGCGATGTCATCACTTGGGTTTGAATCAGTGCTCACGAGGTTGTAGGAAGGTCTCGTTATCCTATGCTTCTGCTTATTGAACTTGAAACAGCTATATTCGAGCTGCAGAGGTGGAAGCTGTGTAACTAGCCGCCAACTAAGTCGGATGCACGCTTTTATGTAATTTTCCAGCTCAGATATAACTTCCTCAACTGGCTCGGGAAAGAGAGTCATCTTATTCTGTTCCTGTTGGCATTTCATCCACCTCTCCAATACTGTCCTTTTAACGGTCTGTTAATTAGAAGAAGAGAATCAGGTTTGTGATAAAAACTCGATCTGAATTCATCTATAGCTTGTAATAATGGGCGCTCTCTTGGGTGACAAACAGACCTCTATAAATTTAGGTATTGAACCAACCTATTCGCTAAACAGCGACGTTTCGGATTTCTGTTTTGGTGAAAACATAACTAGCTCAATGGCAACAGACTTCCTTTCTTACAACAGAAAGTCGTGCGTTAAGAGAGATCGAATACAGCAAGTAAAAGGTCAAGCTGACCTCTTACACCCATTTTGGGGCGAGAAGTGCTGGATATTCTATCGTTAAAAGTGTTGTTTTTCTGCCTTCCTCCTCAGGAAAAGTCCAGCTTACGTTTTCAAAGCATCCAACGTCGCAAATATGCGCAGTCTTCTTCAAGGATAACATGAAATTTTCAATAGCGTCTACTGGGTCCTCCGACTCCACTTTGTCCACGGAGATGTTAAACGCTACTGATAATTCTGAACAAGGGCCATTCTCCTTTGGGATAAAAAAAGTAAATAAAATATCTTTATTCCACAGGTCAAATAGCAATTTTCAGTCATTCGGTCAACAAAGCATAAGTAGACGAAGCACAAATTTACACACCCAGTTGATTCCGATATATAAAGACCATTGTCATGCATTCACTCTAATATAACGTATTAAAGAAAAAGCCTGTATATGAAATTTTGCAAGCTGGTGTTCTCGTTTTACCTTTCGCTTGTCACAGAGCTCCTGGCTCCTTCTGGGAGTGTCAAGAATTAGTTGCCTGGTAATGCTGTTAAACAAATCGCGCGAAGCTTCCTTTGCTTCTTCTACTTCCTCGTAGGCTGTCTGCAATTAGAAGTTCTATGTGACTACAACAACAACATCATACGTTTGTTACGGCTCCCTAGAAGAGCTTTTCGACCACAATAGAAATTTAGAAGCAAAGATAATAGAATTAATAGATTATATTGCGAATAAATCTATTCTATCGAAGGTCGCGGTGAGCGGTTGGCTCACCAGTAATTCGTTAGCTGTTTGAAACATTCAGGGATTATTTCAAACTTCCTAAGGGGAAATCGCAGTTTAAGATTAGTTTCCGTCCCCTCTTG
>JAEMWC010000884.1:195000-197500 GCA_016490735.1 Pachyseris speciosa
TTTCTCAGGACATCACCCTATATAATTATGTCCACATCCTGCACATGTTATTACGTAAATAAAGTTTGTTGAGGTGCAGTTCATCGACTGCTTTATCCGAAATTTTTCATTCGTGGCGGAGAAGGTGAATTCTTTACCCTGTTTCAAAAAGGGGCATGTTCCGCAACGTTTTGTTTCACAAATTTTAACTTCCGGATTAGTGTCCTTTTGCCCGGAGAAATAGGAGTTTGTTAGCATCCGTTTGAGGTTTCTGGCTTGTCGCTGACTGTGAATTACTTTAGTCTTGCTCATAATGGATTTTAATGAGGAGTTTTGATTCAACATAGGAAGTGTTTTCCTGACCAGCTGAAATACTTGCGGATTGTTGGGATTGTAAGTTGTTACCAGACAGAAAAGGTTATTTTCGTTAGCTTGTTCTCTCACCCTTCTTAACTCTTCCGTTGTTTTGTTGAGGGCATTGTTTATACCGTAATTAATGATCTCAGCTGGGTATTGTTTCCTCAGAAGAATTTGTTTGAGATCGTGAAGGCGCCGTTTCCTTATGTCCTGGTTCTCAACAATCATACATATCCTCCGAGCCAGGTTGTATGGTATGTTATTTTTTGTGAGTCTTGGATTGCTGGATGTATATGGGAGATATAGGAATGAATCCGTCGGTTTATAATAAATATCGGTTGTTAGGTGAGTATCGTCTTTTCTTATCATCACATCAAGGAACGGAAGTTCTTTGCAGCTAGTTTCAGCAGTAAGTTGAATGCTGCTATCTAGGCTGTTTAGAATATCGTGAAGCTCCTTCAAGTTATCCTCACCATAAGGCCAGTTTATGTAACAGTCATCCAAGAACCTTCTCCAGTTTGTGTAAACATAATGGCTTATTTCTTCCCCCATTTTATCAGAGACCTGGCTGTATAATTCGTTCTCCAAATATCCGAGAACAAGGGTTGCATAACTGGGAGCCATTTTTGTTCCCATTGCAGTGCCTTTCTTTTGAAAGAATATTCTATCATCAAAGGTAAAAGTATTGTTCGTCAATATTAAAAGAATTGAATCGATGATAAATTCTTTGCTCAAACGTGAGTTAAGGCTCCCTGGGTGTTTATTGATCCAGTATTCCATGGCCTTTATGCCGAGTTCGTGGTTAATGTTTGTGTACCAGCTGGTCACGTCAAAGGAGACTAATATTGTACTTTCAGGTACTGTCTTTGGTAAATAATTAAGGAAATCGATAGTGTCCCTCAGATAACTTTGGACATGTAAAGTAAACGGCTTGATAAGGATGTCTACAAAGTTAATGAGTCTACTCGTTGGACATCTAGGACCAGCTACTATGGGCCTGAATTTGAGATCTGCTGGTCTAAGAACTCTGATGGATGTTTCATGAACAAAATATGGCGTAATAATTTGAACGAAAGAAAGCAAGCCTTTTGGAACATGCTGAAAAACGAGAACACTAGTGTCATTTATGTTGATTGGTTTTCTAGAGACAATGCGATTATCCCGAAGAAATTCCAATCAAAAACGTTTCCCAACGAACCAGAGGAGCAGAAAAAAATAAAAGAGGCACTTTCACTAGAAAAAATGAAGGCACAAGCCAAACTTTACCATGCGGTAGCAGAACGCAACAAAGCGAAATTCGAAGAAAAGGACAGGGAAATGGTGAATGAGATAGAGAAAATCTCTTCTGCTCACGTTCGTCAACAACTCCAAGAGCTTTGGAGGAACAACTGTAAAAAGCAAGAGGAAAAATCCCAAAATCTGTGGGAATTAAAGAAAAGTTGGTTTAAGAAATTCGAGTGCAATGGTGAAAATATCGCCAACTCGGAGGATGCGGCGCCTACCCCGCCAACAAACCAAGCTAAGAAATGCGAGACCACTGTCAAACAGACGTCGAAACAACAGCCGCCGCAGAAAGAACAACCAATACAATAACATTAATGACAGGAACAGAAACACCGCGAACAGTCGAAATAATGGCAACAGAGTCTCGCAACAACGAAGAAAGAAGAGCCAACAGCGAAACTCAACTCAAAATAGCCGTCAACAAAGAAGTCGACCACAGGAAAGGAACTCTAACCGTAACACTGGAAACAACCGCAGGGTTCGTAACAACAATCGTGCCAGTAAGGATAATGACAGGAGCACCGGTAGGTCAACTTACAACCGGCGGCCTTTTTTAGGGCAGGGCCGGTACAGCAATCCGAATCAAACATGACTGCGGAACTGTCTAGGGAAATGACAAGTGAACACTGTTTCTGCAATTTAAAGATAGTGAATCTGTCTTCTAAAGAACTTACAGAAGGGCAGATCAAACTTTTATCGAAGGGTCTTAAGTTTACGCCGACTCCGTAAAAAGACCTTTGTGAAATCAGCGCCGATATACAGAACTTCTGCACGAAGTTACGGAAAAAAAGAATTTTTCGAGGATAAATCGGACGATTCAGACACCGATGAAAGTCTGGCGAAAAATAAAAGTAACTTCTGCCCTCCTAGAAACAGGAAC
>JAEMWC010000884.1:205000-210000 GCA_016490735.1 Pachyseris speciosa
ATTGAGAAGATGGCATTTTTTCCTGAGAAATTTATTTTGTATATTTTTTGATTTTATGCTATTTGAGACTAGATCAACAGATTCGAAAAGATGTAAACAATTTGCATCTTTTCCAATCTGTTGATCTAGACTCAAATAGCATAAAATAAGAAAAATATACAAAATAAATTGCTCAGGAATCACCAACGTTACCAGTAACATCCAGATGTATTGTCAGTGTGCTGCTGTTGCCTTCAGCAATTCTTGTTTTCATTTTAACTGTATCACCAAGTATTACCAAGGTTACCAGTGGCATTCAGATGTACTGTCGGAGTGTGCTGCTGTTGCCTTTAACAATTCTTGTTTTCATTTTCATTATAACTAATCAACTATCACCAAGGTTACCAGTGGCATCCAGATGTTTCGTCGGAGTGTGTTACTGTTGCCTTTAACAATTCTTGTTTTCATTTTCATTTTAACTGCTCAAGTATCACCAAGGTTACCAGTGGCATCCAGATGTTTCGTCGGAGTGTGCTACTATTGCCTTTAACAATTCTTGTTTTCATTTTCATTTTAACTGCTCAAGTATCACCAAGGTTACCAGTGGCATCCAGATGTTTCGTCAGAGTCTGTTACTGTTGCCTTTAACAATTCTTGTTTTCATTTTCATTATAACTGTTCAACTATCACCAAGGTTACCAGTGGCATCCAGATGTTTCGTCGGAGTGTGTTACTGTTGCCTTTAACAATTCTTGTTTTCATTTTCATTTTAACTGCTCAAGTATCACCAAGGTTACCAGTGGCATCCAGATGTTTCGTCGGAGTGTGCTACTGTTGCCTATAACAATTCTTGTTTTCATTTTCATTTTAACTGCTGAAGTATCACCAAGGTTACCATTGGCATCCAGATGTTTCGTCAGAGTGTGCTACTGTTGCCTTTAACAATTCTTGTTTTCATTTTCATTTTAACTGCTCAAGTATCACCAAGGTTACCAGTGGCATCCAGATGTTTCGTCGGAGTGTGTTACTGTTGCCTTTAACAATTCTTGCTTTCATTTTCATTATAACTGTTCAACTATCACCAAGGTTACCAGTGGCATCCAGATGTTTCGTCGGAGTGTGCTACTGTTGCCTATAACAATTCTCGTTTTCATTTTCATTATAACTGATCAAGTATCACTAAGGTTACAAGTGGCATCCAGATGTTTGGTCGGAGTGTGTCACTGTTGCCTTTAACAATTCTTGTTTTCATTTTCATTATAACTGTTCAACTATCACCAAGGTTACCAGTGGCATCCAGATGTTTCGTCGGAGTGTGTTACTGTTGCCTTTAACAATTCTTGCTTTCATTTTCATTATAACTGTTCAACTATCACCAAGGTTACCAGTGGCATCCATATGTTTCGTCGGAGTGTGTTACTGTTGCCTTTAACAATTCTTGTTTTCATTTTCATTTTAACTGCTCAAGTATCACCAAGGTTACCAGTGGCATCCAGATGTTTCGTCGGAGTGTGCTACTGTTGCCTATAACAATTCTTGTTTTCATTTTCATTTTAACTGCTGAAGTATCACCAAGGTTACCATTGGCATCCAGATGTTTCGTCAGAGTGTGCTACTGTTGCCTTTAACAATTCTTGTTTTCATTTTCATTTTAACTGCTCAAGTATCACCAAGGTTACCAGTGGCATCCAGATGTTTCGTCGGAGTGTGTTACTGTTGCCTTTAACAATTCTTGCTTTCATTTTCATTATAACTGTTCAACTATCACCAAGGTTACCAGTGGCATCCAGATGTTTCGTCGGAGTGTGCTACTGTTGCCTTTAACAATTCTTGTTTTGATTTTCATTATAACTGATCAACTATCACCAAGGTTACCAGTGGCATCCAGATGTTTCGTCGGAGTGTGTTACTGTTGCCTTTAACAATTCTTGTTTTCATTTTCATTATAACTGATCAACTATCACCAAGGTTACCAGTGGCATCCAGATGTTTCGTCGGAGTGTGTTACTGTTGCCTTTAACAATTCTTGTTTTGATTTTCATTATAACTGTTCAACTATCACCAAGGTTACCAGTGGCATCCACATGTTTCGTCGATGTGTGCTACTGTTGCCTATAACAATTCTTGTTTTCATTTTCATTATAACTGATCAACTATCACCAAGGTTACCAGTGGCATCCACATGTTTCGTCGGAGTGTGCTACTGTTGCCTTTAACAATTCTTGTTTTCATTTTCATTACAACTGATCAACTATCACCAAGGTTACCAGTGGCATCCAGATGTTTCGTCGGAGTGTGTTACAGTTGCCTTTAACAATTCTTGTTTTCATTTTCATTATAACTGTTCAACTATCACCAAGGTTACCAGTGGCATCCAGATGTTTCGTCGGAGTGTGTTACTGTTGCCTTTAACAATTCTTGTTTTCATTTCCATTTTAACTGATCAACTATCACCAGGGTTACCAGTGGCATCCAGATGTTTCGTCGGAGTGTGTTACTGTTGCCTTTAACAATTCTTGTTTTCATTTTCATTTTAACTGATCAACTATCACCAGGGTTACCAGTGGCATCCAGATGTTTCGTCGGGGTGTGCTACTGCTGCCTTTAACAATTCTTGTTTTCATTTTCATTATAACTGCTGAAGTATCACCAAGGTTACAAGTGGCAACCAGATGTTTCGTCGGAGTGTGTTACTGTTGCCTTTAACAATTTTTGCTTTCATTTTCATTATAACTGTTCAACTATCACCAAGGTTACCAGTGGCATCCAGATGTTTCGTCGGAGTGTGCTACTGTTGCCTATAACAATTCTCGTTTTCATTTTCATTATAACTGATCAAGTATCACTAAGGTTACCAGTGGCATCCAGATGTTTGGTCGGAGTGTGTTACTGTTGCCTTTAACAATTCTTGTTTTCATTTTCATTATAACTGTTCAACTATCACCAAGGTTACCAGTGGCATCCAGATGTTTCGTCGGAGTGTGTTACTGTTGCCTTTAACAATTCTTGCTTTCATTTTCATTATAACTGTTCAACTATCACCAAGGTTACCAGTGGCATCCAGATGTTTCGTCGGAGTGTGCTACTGTTGCCTATAACAATTCTTGTTTTGATTTTCATTATAACTGATCAACTATCACTAAGGTTACCAGTGGCATCCAGATGTTTCGTCGGAGTGTGTTACTGTTGCCTTTAACAATTCTTGTTTTCATTTTCATTATAACTGATCAACTGTCACCAAGGTTACCAGTGGCATCCAGATGTTTCGTCGGAGTGTGTTACTGTTGCCTTTAACAATTCTTGTTTTGATTTTTATTATAACTGTTCAACTATCACCAAGGTTACCATTGGCATCCAGATGTTTCGTCGATGTGTGCTACTGTTGCCTATAACAATTCTTGTTTTCATTTTCATTATAACTGATCAACTATCACCAAGGTTACCAGTGGCATCCACATGTTTCGTCGGAGTGTGCTACTGTTGCCTTTAACAATTCTTGTTTTCATTTTCATTACAATTGATCAAATATCACCAAGGTTACCAGTGGCATCCAGATGTTTGGTCGGAGTGTGTTACAGTTGCCTTTAACAATTCTTGTTTTCATTTTCATTATAACTGTTCAACTATCACCAAGGTTACCAGTGGCATCCAGATGTTTCGTCGGAGTGTGTTACTGTTGCCTTTAACAATTCTTGTTTTCATTTTTATTTTAACTGATCAACTATCACCAGGGTTACCAGTGGCATCCAGATGTTTCGTCGGAGTGTGTTACTGTTGCCTTTAACAATTCTTGTTTTCATTTTCATTTTAACTGATCAACTATCACCAGGGTTACCAGTGGCATCCAGATGTTTCGTCGGAGTGTGCTACTGTTGCCTTTAACAATACTTGTTTTCATTTTCATTTTAACTGCTGAAGTATCACCAAGTTTACCAGTGGTATCCAGATGTTTCGATGGAGTGTGTTACGGTTGCCTTTAACAATTCTTGCTTTCATTTTCATTATAACTGTTCAACTATCACCAAGGTTACCAGTGGCATCCAGATGTTTCGTCGGAGTGTGTTACTGTTGCCTTTAACAATTCTTGCTTTCATTTTCATTATAACTGTTCAACTATCACCAAGGTTACCAGTGGCATCCAGATGTTTCGTCGGAGTGTGCTACTGTTGCCTTGAACAATTCTTGTTTTCATTTTCATTATAACTGATCAACTATCACCAAGGTTACCAGTGGCATCCACATGTTTCGTCGGAGTATGCTACTGTTGCCTTTAACAATTCTTGTTTTCATTTTCATTACAATTGATCAACTATCACCAAGGTTACCAGTGGCATCCACATGTTTCGTCGGAGTGTGCTACTGTTGCCTTGAACAATTCTTGTTTTCATTTTTATTATAACTGTTCAACTATCACCAAGGTTACCAGTGGCATCCAGGTGTTTCGTCGGAGTGTGTTACTGTTGCCTTTAACAATTCTTGCTTTCATTTTCATTATAACTGTTCAACTATCACCAAGGTTACCAGTGGCATCCAGATGTTTCGTCGGAGTGTGCTACTGTTGCCTATAACAATTCTTGTTTTCATTTTCATTATAACTGATCAACTATCACCAAGGTTACCAGTGGCATCCAGATCTTTCGTCGGCGTGTGTTACTGTTGCCTTTAACAATTCTTGTTTTGATTTTCATTATAACTGTTCAACTATCACCAAGGTTACCAGTGGCATCCAGATGTTTCGTCGGAGTGTGTTACTGTTGCCTTTAACAATTCTTGTTTTCATTTTCATTATAACTGTTCAACTATCACCAAGGTTACCAGTGGCATCCAGATTTTTCGTCGGAGTGTGTTACTGTTGCCTTTAACAATTCTTGTTTTCATTTTCATTTTAACTGATCAACTATCACCAGGGCACCAGTGGCATCCAGATGTTTCGTCGGAGTGTGCTACTGTTGCCTTTAACAATACTTGTTTTCATTTTCATTTTAACTGCTGAAGTATCACCAAGGTTACCAGTGGCATCC